>PVKB01003877.1:0-124543 GCA_004027205.1 Ctenodactylus gundi | reverse complement strand
AGCTCTGGGTTCAGTTCTCAGTACTGAGAGAGAGAGAGAGAGAGAGAAGCCCCAGCCCCGAATGTCTGTAGAGCAGAGCTGACTCAATTCCAAGCCCCTAGGTGGCCCACACACCACAGACCTGTCCCTATGCCTTCCCGCAGTTGGCCCCACCCCCGTGCCCCCCAAAACCAGGATGGAACCTTGCTAAGTCACTAAGCTCCGCAGCTGGGCTAGAACGTGTATTCTCCTGCCTCAGCCTCCTGGAGTGCTAGGATGACAGGCCTAGCTGGGCGCACACCCTTTCACAGCCCACACCAGCTCTGAGATCGCATCATGAACAACATACTCCCACCTTCTCCTTCCCTGCCTCTCCCTGTCCCTTCCGCCATGGCCTCTGCCTCTGCTGTGCACACTGACCTTCAGGAAGGAGGGACAGGGCTCTCCTGGTGGTCCGGGTCCGGGACAGAGTCACCACACAGCAGCGACTGAGGGAAACAGGTTCCCTCCCACACCGAGATTTTAAACGGGGCTGGGCGTGATGTCATCTGCTGTGGCCTGGATCTCGAAGGGTAATCCCCACCGAGGTGGGGGACCAGCCGGCACCGGGAGGTGACATTGGCCAGTGGGGGAGGGGTGCCGTCTGCTGCTTAATCCCCCCTTTCCCTCCCCCACGACATCTTCAGGGCTAGGGCTGACCGGGTGGGAGGCCACAACCAGGAGCCACCAGCCACTGACCCTGGAAGTCCTTCCTGAGGTGCCAGGGTGGCCCTGCAGCTCGGCTGCCATCCCAAGAGAGGGGCCTCAGGGAGGACAGGGGACGGGCAGGTGCTCCCAGAGAGCATCAGAGAAATGGCAGGAGGGCCTGGAGGAATGGCACAGCAGGTAAAGCCCTCGCCTAGCAAGGGCAAGGCCCTGGGCTCATTCCCCAGCTCCTCATCTATTGGGTGTGGTGGCGCTCGCCTGTAATCCGGCCCATGGGAGGCTGAGGCAGGAGAATTGCCATGAGTTTGAGGCCAGCCTGGGCTGCATAGTGAGTTCAGGACCAGCCGGGATACAGAGCGAGACCCTGTCTCAGAGAGAGAGAGAGAGAGAGAGAGAGAGAGAGAGAGAGAGAGAGAGAGAGAGAGAGAGACCAGAGGAGCCAGGTTTTCTGGAGCCCTCTCCTGGGTCCTCATCTCATCAAAAGTGCTTCACTGTTCTCTTTTCCTGCCTCAATATCTCTTTTTCTTTTTCTTTTTCCTTTTATTTTTTGAAATAAAGTCTTGCTCTGTAGCTCAGGATGGTCCTGAACTCACTATGGAACCCAGGCTCGCCTTGGACTCAGGAAAATCCTCCTGCCTCAGCCTCCCAAGTACCAGGATTACAGACATGCACCACCACTCCCAGTTTATGTGTTGCGGGAATGTGGAGGGAATTGAACCCACGGCCTTGCACTTGCTGAGCAGTGCTCCAACAGCTGAACTACACCTCCAGCCTCTTTTCCACTTTGCCTTGGTCTCACTCTCTCCTTGAACAGAAAAGATCTTTCTTTCTTTCTTCCTTTCTTTCTTTAATTGATGTGTTACTGAGAACTGAACTTAGGGCATTCACTCTGGGCCCGTTTTTTAATCTTTATTTTAAGGCATATCTTGCAAAGTAGCCTGGGATGGGGCTTGGACCTGTGATCCTCCTGCCTCAGCCTCCCCAGCCCTGGCTACAAGGCCTGCATCCCCAGGCCAGGCAGAACATGGATGTCTCCCTCTCTTGGTCCCTGATCCTAGCTGGGCCTCCTTCCAGCGCGCAGGGCGGGACACCCCTGCCACTCCCTGCCCCATCTGTGTCTCTAGCGGTCCCCTTCCCGGGTGCCAAGGGCTGTTTTCTCTCTCTCCTGCTCCCCAGGCTCCGCCCGCCCCACCCGGCTCCCTGCGCCCTCGTCCTCCCGCAGCCTCGGGTTCCATATGGTCCCTGCTGCTCCTCCCCTTCCCGAGCACGCGCAGGCCGGCACGCACGCCCTAATCCGCCCGGGCTGGGTCACTGGGCCTCGGGGAGCCAGATTAAAGCAGCGGGCGGGTGGAGCAGCTCGGAGCCCCTGGGGACAGCAGAGGGGGCGGGGGGCTGCTGGGAAGAGGGGGCCGTCGAGAAGGTGTCCCCAGCCCTGGGCCGCCTGCCCCTGGAATTTGAGACCTGGTTGTCCCGAGCATACGGGGGAGGCGGGGGCGCGGTTGAAGCTGCAGAGAACTGGCTTTCTGACGCCCGGCTTCAAGTAACCTGAGTGGGCCGGCACAGTGGCACCTGTTGATGGCAGCACGCCAGGAGGCAGAGGCAGGAGGATCCCAAAGTTCAATCCCAGCCTGGGCGATTTAGCAATGTACAAGATCCTCTCCCAAAATGAAAAATAAAAAAGGTAGCTGGGAATGTTTTTTATTCAGGAGACTCAGTACCTTGGCCCCCACCTCTCCAAAAAAAGAAAGAACAGATTGATTGGGCATAGTGGCCCAAACTGTAATCCAGCAGTCAGGAGGCTGAGGCAGGAGAATTGCCACGTGTTGGAGGCCAGCCGAGGCCACACAGGAACTTCAACGCCGGGTTGCACTACAAATTGAGAGAGAGCTACTGGCACCCGTGGGTGTATTTCCTGCCCACCCACTCGGGCAAGGCCCCGGGAGCCTCCAGCAGCTGAACCCGCGGGACACAAGGTGCGGGACTCGTCCTGGTTTTACCTCTGAAAGTGCCAAACCTAGGGCAAATCCAGAGAGCCGCTCACCTTACTTTGGGGAAGGATTTTTTGTCTTAAATACTGAGATTTAACTCAGGGCCTTCCACCTGAACTGCATCCCAAGCCCATGTTTTAGTTTTGTGTTTTTGAAACAGTCTCACTCAATCAGTAAGTTTCCCACATTGGGATCAAACTTGAGATCCTCCTGCCTCAGCCTCCCAGAAGGCTGGTATGATCTCAGTAATGTCTACCATTTACTTGCAGCACCTGTCAGGCTGGCTCTGCGCCACGACCGCCCTGAGTCTCTGCCACCCCCTGATGGCCACAACTCTGCCCGCAGCCGGTTCTTCACCCCATCTCCTAGGCGGCCAGCCTGGGTGGGGAGCAGAGGGGGTTAGATCTGGGGGACACAGGCAAAGCCCGCCGGGTTGTAATGAAAACCCCTGCTCATCGGCGGAAAGGGGCGTCCAGAACTCACTGTGGAGCCCAGGCTGGCTTCAAACCCAGGACAATCCTCCTGCCTCAGCCACTTGAGTGCTGAGATTACTGAGCTATTCCTCCAGCCCCTGTTTGTTTTTTGACAGGGTCTCCCTCTGTAATCCAGGCTGCTCCTGGCCTCAAACTCAGGCAATCTTCCTGCATCAGCCTCCAGAGAGATTCCTAACAAGCCTATCTCACCTCGGGTCACCAGTGCCCTGTCTCTGCTCACACCAGTCAATAGGCTCCCCCTCTAGGGCCTGGTTTTCTCCGTCCAGAATTCTTGATGTTTTGTTTTGAGTTGTACTGGGGATTGAACCTGAAACTTTTGCATTAAGCTACACCCTGCCCCCTTTTTAAGGCAGGATCTCACTAAGTTGCTGGCATTCCCAAGGTGGACACAAGGTCTCATTCTGTAGTCCAGGCTGGTCCTGAACTCACTATGGAGCCAGGCTGGTCCTGAACTCACTATGGAACCCAGGCTGGTCTTGAACACGTGGCAATCCTTTTGCCTCAGTGCTGGGATTTGCATGTGTGTACCACCACCCCCAGCTTATGTGGTGCTGGGGAATCAAACTCAGGGCTGTGAGCTTTCTAGGCAAGTGTTTTAACCACTGAGTTGCTCCTCCAACCCTTTGGGGTTCACTAAATTGCACAGGCTGGACTTGAACTTATGATCCGCCTGCCTCAGCCCCGCAGAAAGCTGAAATTACAAGCCTTCACCCACCACCCCCAGTATTTTTTGTTTGTTTTGTTTTGTTTTGTTTTTGAGACAGAGTCTTGCTAAGCTACCCAGGCTAGGCTTGGACGTGAACTTGAGGTCCTTTTTAGGGGGCAAGGGCAACTTACTGATTTAGTGAGACCCTGTCTCAAAATTGAAAATAAAGTCTAGGGATGAATCTTAGTTGTTAAAGCACCTGCCTAGCATGCGCAAAGCCCTGGATTTAATTCCCCAGCACATTAAAGAAAAAATTATCCAGCATAGTGTTGCTTACCTGTATTCCCAGCACTTAGAAGGCTGAGACAGGAGGATTGCCATGAGTTCAAGGCCAGACTTGACTACTGAGCTAGGCCTTATCTCTAAATAAATAAAAAATCAGGATACAGCTCAAGGTGAAGACCCCGTGACTCCACCCCCAATGTCAAATTATACAATACAATACAAATAGTGAAAAAGCCAGGCCCAGTGGTGCACACCAGAAACCCAAGCACAAGGGAAAACAGGATCGCAAGTTCAAGTCCAGCTAGGGCAATTTATTGACTTTGCAAAACCCTGTCTCAAAATTTAGAAATAGGGAGCTAGAAGAATGGCTCAGTGGTTAAAGCACTTGACTTACAAGTACAAGGCCCTGAGTTCGTATTCCCCAGCACCACCTAAAGCCAGGTGTGGTGGTGCACAGCTGTAATCTCAGCACTTGAGAGACTGAGGCAGGAGGATGGTCCTGAGTCCAAGGCCAGCCTGGGCTACAAAGAAGCTTCAGGACCATCCTGGGCTACAGAGTGAGACTTTGTCTGAAAAAAAACTATTTTTTAAATAGGGTGGGGATGTAGCTCATCATGAAGACGCTGGATTTAATTCCCAGTATCACAAAAAAAGTGAAAAGTTGCACCACCAGCCATATATGTGACCTAAAAACATAGTGAATGTTTAAATTATTTTTTAAATGATTACAGTCAAAAACATAATCTCAGCAGGAACCAGCGGCACAGGCATACAATCCCAACATCCGGGGAAGCTGGAGGATTATAAATTCAAGCCCAGGGCTGGAGGAATGGCTCATGGCTCAGCGGTTAAAGCGCTTGCCTAGCAAGCACTAAGTCAGGCACTCAGGATCGTTTTTTTTTTTTTTTCCATTTCATTTATCTGTTGTTTCCGTCCTCCATCTGGATCATTTCTGCTTCCCTTTCCCGTCCCACCCACTCACGGACCCTTGACACAGCTGGGCACACTTCCCTGAACTGTCTTCAAGGCCCGAGGTGGTGCTTTCTGCCCCTCCTCACCCCCTTGGGGCTGGGGAGGTGAATTGGTGCCCAGGGGCATCTGGTAGTGGAGACGGACCAGCCCCACTGGGCAGCCCAGAACCAGCTTTTGGCCGGAATGTGAGAGGCACAGGGCGGGAGAGCACCATCACTGCTGAACCAGACCCAGTGACTCAGCCGGAATAGATTAGCAGATTACAGGCATGCACCAACACACCACCCAATTTATGTGCAGGACACTAAGCTGATTGGTTAAGCAGGAGACTGGATCTGCATATGCAATTAATAATCCACCCAGGTGGACTTGTGGGACCCTCTCCTGTGCGGGACTGAACAACTTCATTATCAACGTGGGGAGCAGTATTTTCAGCAGATCTTACAGGTGATCTGTATTATGTATAAAACTGTGTATCACTTCCCAAGTTACAGCTCCTGTTCATGGACCTCAATTCAATTAGGTTAAATTTATGGAACTCAAATCTTCTGTCCTCCTGGAGCAGCCCACAGGCTCCTCCTCTCTCAGGTTCACGGCAGTCTTCCACCAGGATTGCGGGAGAGCAGAACATTCCTATCTTTCAGGAGGAATCTCACAAGAAAGAGCTCTAAAATGTTCGAATCCCCACAGTGTGGTACTAGGGAATGAACCCCAGGGCCTGGTGCTGGCTAGGTCCCCTGCCCCGGCCCATTTCAAAGATGTGGACACTGAGGCCCAGAGAGGTGCAGGGCTTGTGTTGTGGGTACACAGCCAGGTCTGAAGCCATCCTTTCCCCCCGGGCAGCCTCCTACCCAGCAGGCCTCAGCTCCCGTGCCTGGCGGGGCCTGCCCAGGAGGAAGGGTACCTCCAAGTGAACCCACTCCCCTGCCCAGAGACCAGGAGCACCTGGCGGCCAGGCCCAACCAGCATGAGCACCAAGCCTGGGTCAAACTCCCCTAGTACCACTCAGTAAGTGGGGGCCACCTGGCCCCATGGACCACGTCCCGTGTCCAACGTGCACTGTAGAACCCGAGGACTCCCCTGGGACCCTTGTCTTGCTCTGCCCCGTGTGACACAAATCAGCCCAGGTGATCTGCCAGGACGGACCGTGACCTGAGAGAGTCCCGGGTGGCCAGATGTGTGTGAGCGCACAACGGTGACAGAGCTCAGGGCGTCACACTGAGCTACGTGCCCAGCTTTTGTGTGGCACTGGGGCGTGAACACAACCCTTCACTCTGAACTGCACTCCCAGCTTCTGTTAGCCCAGGCCAAGTTTGAACGTGTGATCCTCCTGCTTCAGCCTCCCAGAGTGCTGGGATTACAAACCTTGCTCCAGATGCCCGGATTGTGAAACATTCCTCCTAGACCCCAGGAGCCAGCTCAGCAGTTACAGCGCTTGCCTAGCATTCCCCAGGAACACACAAACTGGACATGGTGGTGCACAGCCACCTGTAATCCCAGTGCGTGGGAGGCTGAGGCAGGAGGATGGCCATGTGTTTGAGGCCAACTCGGACTACATACTGAGCTCAGAACCAGCCAGGATTAGAGGGAGACCCTGCCTCAAACAAACAAGTTTGCCCAGCAAGTGCAAAACCCTGCATTCAGTTTCCCCAGGCCCGCATCAATCAGGAGTGGTGGCTTGTGGGAGGCTGATGCCGGAGAACTGCCACGTGTGTAAGGCCAGCCGGGGCTGCACCATGAGCTCAGGACCAGTCCCACTACCAAGTGGAACTATCTCAAAAGATACTGAATACGGGGCAACCCACACTTCGGCATCCTCCTTCTGGCTGGCAGAAGCTTTACCCTCCTTTCTCCGTCTACATTTTTCCCAATAAAATGTCCTCTTCACAAATAGGAAAAAAAAAAAAAAACCCTCACAGACCCTCTGGCCTACACCTCCCCAGACCCAGGGTCAGGGTGGAGGGAGAGCTTGGAGCCCCTCTTCCACATCCCCCCACTCCGGCTCTGGGGATTGAACTCAGGGCCTCTATAAATTAGATTGACCCTGGTAGGCTGGAACTCGGGGTCCCCCGTCTCAGCCTCCCAGAGAACTATGATTACAGACCTGTCATACTGGGGCCGTCAGTACGCGCAGAATTGGTTATGTCTGTGTGAGGTAGGAATCCTTTCCCCTACACAGAGATACCTAATGAGAGTCTTGTGATTCCCTTTGTCATACACCAAGGGTCCACTGCTGTCCTTGGGCGGCTGAGTAGCCGCCCTCCCTCCCTTTGCCATCCTCTCACTGCCAGCAGGTTCCGGATCTCCACAGCTGGGCCTCTGACCCCGTCCCGCTCCCAATTAGCAAATGCTCCCATCCTCTTAGGCCAGGCCAGGCCAGCCTCAGCAAAACAGACAGAGAATTAGTGGGGATTTGGAAGGACATGTGACAGGCTGTGGCGTGGGGGTGGAGGGCCAGACTCCCAGGAAGCAGAGAAAAACCTCCCTGCTCATCAGAGGCCCAGTCAGAAGGCCCAAGAAGACAAACACACCCCAGGAGAGCTGCAGAGAGGGAAACTGAGGCACGGGAACTCCGTGACTCAGCACCAGGACAAGCCGTGGCCCCCCACCCCGGCCTGTGTCACTCCCCACGTGGCAGTGGGTATGCTACAGACTCTAATGTCCTTGCCAGAAGTCCTTGAGTCCCTTAATCTCCTGGCTCGTGGAGTTCTAGCGGCAGCAGGGTGTGTGCCATCCCCGCTGGGCAGCAGACAGCAAATGTCTGCACTGAACCTAAGCCAGGCTGCCCAGCTGGAGAGCCCGGGCCTCAGCCCTCCTGTTGGCCAGGTCCAAGCAAGCCCATCTGCTTCTTGGACATTTTGGAGGTCAGTCCTGACCCTCTGGGTAATGACCACACCCTCACCTGGTACTGGGGTGTGAATGACACCAGTCCCATGATGCACGGGTTCAGGATACACCTGGGCACTGAGCAGAGGGGACGACATTTGCTACTTTTGTTTAGAGACGGGGTCTTACCTTGTAGTCCAGGCTGGTCCTGAGCTCACTATGAAACTAACTGCAATCCTCCTGCCTCAGCCTAAGAATAGAGGAGTGCACCACCACTCCCGGCTTATGCGATGTTGGGAAATTGAACCCAAGGTCTTGTGCTATTCCTCTAACCCTGTTTGTTTTTGAGACAGGGTTTCACTCCTCAGTCCACGTTGGCTCTGAACTCATTATGCAGCCCAGGCCAGCCTCAAACTCACAGCAATTCTCCTGCCTCAGCCTCCTGTTAGGATTACAGGTATGCACCACCACAGCTGGTTTATGTGATGCTGGGGAATCAAACCCAGGGCCTTGTGCTTCTTAGGCAAGCGCTCTAACTGCTGTGTTATTCCAACAGCCCCAAAACCCACGAACTTTACACTGAGCTACATCCCCAGCCCATTTCTTAGTTTTGATTTTGAGACAGGATCCCGCTAAAACTCTGAAACTCCCCATGCAGGACTCAAATTTGAGATCCTCCTGATTCAGCCTCCCAGGATACTGGGATTACAGACTTGAACCACCAGCTGCAAATTGAAAAAGCTGAGCATGCTGGGAGAAGAGCTCAGTGGTGAAACCTCTTGCAAAGAAAGCTCAAGACCGCATGTTCAATTCCCCAGCACCAACAGCAGAAGCTGGGCGTGGTGGCACAACCAGGCCAGCCTGGGCTCAGGACCAGCCTGCTGCACTACAACGCTAGACTCTGTCTCGAGGAAAAAATCATACACATGGCAGGCTTGTAATACCAGCACTCAGTGAGGCTGAGACGGGAGGATCAAAGTTCAAATCTACCCTAAACCACTTGGTAATTTAGCAAGACCTTGTCGCAAAATAAATAAAAAAGAGTTAAAGAGTTGGGGGTCAGTGGTTAAAATGCTTGCCTGTCAAGCGCCAAGTCAAGCACTAAGTAGCCGAGTTCGATTCCCCAGCACCACATAAACTGGGCAAGGTGGCGCACACCTGTAATCCCAGCACTCAGGAGGCTGAGGCGGGAGGACTGCCGTGAGTCCAACAAGACCAGCCTGGGCTACACAGTGAGTTGAGGACCAGCCTAGCCACAGAGCGAGACCCTGTCTCAAAAACAAATTATATATATAGAAAACAAAACAAAACAAAAAAAGAGTAATGTAGCTCAGTGCAAAGGACCAGGATCCAGTTGCTTCGGGGAGGCGGGCGGGGATTCTTTAAGAGGCAAGCAGGTGAACAGAGTCACCCAGCCAGTCCGGCCCATCCGCGGCTGGCTAGTTCTCGGGTCACCCCCCCCCAACCCCGCCCCGCGACAGTCGCGCTCGGGAGGCGCGGCCCTCTTCTGCCCCCTCGTGGCCGCGCTGGCTCCCGCGTCGCCCAGTGGCCGGTTCTCCGATCCCTTCAGCTGCTTAGCAGGCCAGGCAACCGATCCGACCTGCGGGCGGCCGCGGGCCGGCTGCTGGGGGAGAGAAAGGAGCCGGACCGCTGGGAGAAAACGGACTCCGCCGCTGAGCTGGCCAGCGCCGGCAGGGATGGCCCCGGAACACCCCACGAGTCGTGGGCCCGAGAGGGGGCAGAGAGAGGAGCCGAGGAGCAGGAAGGGCCCCCACGCCCCCGCCCGGGGTCTCGCTCTGCAGCCCAGGCTGGTCCTGAGCTCACTGTGTGGCCCAGGCTGGCCTCGGATTCACGGCAATCCGCCTGCCTCAGCCTCCCGAGTGCTGGGCTTACAGGCGTGCATCACCACGCCCAGCTTTATGTGGCGCTGGGGAATCGAACCCAGGGCCTTGTGCACTTTTAACTGCTGTGCAATTCCTCCGGCCCCAGAGCCTCCAACTTAATACTCTGAAAAATCACTATATATATATACAAACAACAACAACGGGCTCTGGGGCTGGAGGAATAACACAGTGGTTGGAGCGCTTGTCTAGCAAGCAGAAAGCCCTAAATTCGATTTCTCAGCGCCACATAAAAAGGTATACATGCCTGCAGTCCCACGCTCGGGAGGCTGAGGCAGGAGGACTGCGGTGAGTTTGAGGCCGTCCACACTACATAGTGAGTTCAGGACCAGCCTGCAAGACCCTGTCTCAAAATAAAGGGGGGGGGGGGGGGGGAGGGTACGGACTCCGAAAGAAAGGCTATGATGACACAGGCTTGGAATCTCAAGGCTCAGAGAGGCTGAGGCAGGAGGATCACAAGCCACCTAACAACTTTAGTAAGACCCTTAGTCAAAATCAAAAATGGGCGGGGTGCAGGTCAGTGTTCAGTCCCCAGTAACACACACACACGCACACGGAGAGTTTTGTCACCAAGGCAAAGAGGTCAGCAACGCGCTCGACCACACTAAACACCAGGGCAGGGAGCGGTTCCCGGGCACCTCCCCGGGACCCCACAGTGGTGCGATCCGAGAAGATACCGTTCCCGGACGTCGCCACGGGCCGTCGCTGCGGAGGGAAAACCAGCGTGTCGCCGAATTCTCTTCCTGACCGGTTTTCTAGATGCTCACGAATGCAACGTAGCGATTTCGTGCACAGAAAGTTAGGCGGCCGATGTAGCTATTCCTTATCAATTGTCCCGGTTCTCCCCTCCCTAAACAGAATCCGAGCTCCTCGCTGCGAGTGGGCGGGGCCTGAAACAGCGCTAGCCAATGGGCTTTCCCCGAAAATGAGTGCGTAACTCCCAAGGGAGGAGCCCGGTGCGCACCTGCGCCCTGTCGCCACGGGGGTTCGCTGTGACTGGGACATGGCAGGGACACACGCCGGTCTTGAGGGAGGGGGTCGTCCTGCGCGCACACAGCCGCCGTCCCGGGTCCCAACTGGCCTCAAACTCGCCATCCTCTGCCTCCGTCTCTGAAATGCGGCGTCACAGGTGTGTCCCACCGCGCCCGCCTTCCGTTAGTCTTCATTCCTCCCGGGGCCTGCTGGCACAGGCCTATCACCCCACCGCTCTGGGAGGCTGAGTCAGGAAGATCGGGAAGGTTCAGCCCAGCTTGGGCAATTTAAGGACTCATTGGGACCCCGTCTCAGAATGAAAATATTTTGAAAAATGGGTTGGGCGTGAAGCTGGGTGGGAAGGTCCTGGCCGTGGTCCCCGGTACCCACATCACTCCTCAGCGAGTCCCCCCATGACCTTGTGCCCATATCTCCTCAAACCTGCTGCCGCGTGCCACCGTGCCAACACGGACTCCTCAGGTCTTATGTTCTCTCCAGTACCAGGAGGAAAAAACCAAGGTTTTGTTGATTTGTCTGCACAGAACAACGGCCCTCCACAGCACTTACAACCTGGCCTGAGGAGTTTTCTTTGTTTTTCAGACAGGGTCTCGCTCTATAGTCCAGGCTGCTGTGAGCCCCCTGAAGCTCCCAGGCTCTCTCAAACTCAATGGCAGTCCTCCAGCCTCAGCATTCCGAGTGCTGGGATCACAGCCTGTGCTAACCTGCATGGCTGATTTTTATGTAGTGCTAGGAAACCACTGACCTGTGCCCCAGTGCTCATGAGATATTACTAAGTGAGCCTCCAAGGATGCTGGACATTCCCCGTCCGCCCACCAGCGGAATATCCACTTGGTGCCTGGTGGCGTGCAGTACAGGCGGTGGCCACACACCCCATCCCCAGCACTAGCAGCCCTAGCCATGGACCCAGACAAGTGTTACGCTGCAATGGCTGACAGCTGGGTCCTCAGAAGTTCTTGAAACTTGCCAGAGGGGCTTATCAACCAAGCCCACAGCTGGGGCACAATGGCGCAGGCCTGTAATCCTAGCATTTTGGGAGGCTGAGGCAGGAGAATCGTATATTCAGGCCCAAGCAAGCAATTTAGTGATTTGCTGAAAATCTGTCTTAAAATCAAAACAAAAAAAAGGGGGCGGCTGGGAATGCAGCTCAGTCTGGAGATCCTGGGCTAGATCCCCAACACTACCTTAAGAAAAAGGAAAACAGATAACCCCTTTCAGGGAGTCCTGTTCCAAAAACAAACAAAAAAGTCAGAAGTCACGTCTCCTTACATCTGTCAGCTACTACTTTACAAAAAAATAAATAAATAAATAAATAAATAAATAACTCAGTGGTCTTCAACAGTGTGTTATTCTAGCCCAGGGTCTCAGGATTGGCAGGGGATTGTTGTTGAGACAGGGTCTCTGTAGCCCAGGCTGGCTGGCCCCAAACCACTCAAACTGACAGCAATCCTCCTACCTCCTTATCCTGAGTGCCGGGATCACAGGTGTGCACCACCATGTCCTGCTATTATGTGGTACTGAGGATGAAGCCAGGGTCTCAAGCTTCTTAGGCAAGCACCCTACTCTGAGCTATGCCATCAGCATCCATAATGGAGTTTTAAACTTTAAAAGGTTAGATTTTCTTCTCTGGTTGATAGTTTTTCCAGAGGCCAAAACTGACAAGCCAACACCACCCCCAAGGCTGCAATGCAGTGCCAGGATATACAGCGGCCAGGCCAGGCCCTTCAGATTAGTACCCACCCCACCCCCCTGCCCGGTTGCCAGGATGTCCCGTAGATGTTAGAAGCTTCTGACTTGTGGCAACCCCGCACACCAGGGGCAGACTGTCCTGTAAAGTCCCTCTGCAGGGGGCCTGAAGTCTTTTGACAAAGGCAGCCCTCTCCTCTTGGCTGTTCCATGCAGAGCAGCGGGATCTGAGGAGAGAATACTCCTATACCCTGAAACTGGCTTTGAATAAAACCTATTTACCATAATAGATGGCCCCTGTGAGAAAGGGAATCCATCAGCCTCTCAAGCTGACACTAGCAGGCATGGGGTTTCCACGGCAACTGCAGGGATGCTCAGAGCAAGCAAAAGAATGAAGGTTCTGAGTCCAGTGTGGCAACACACACCTTTAACCCAGTATATGGGACGCTGAGACAGGAGGGTTGCCAAATTCCCCCCTAGCATGGGCAACTTGCTGAGACCCTGTCTCAAAACCAACCAACCAAAAAGAAACACAGAGCCTCTAGTGACTACGAACCAACACCGACATGCTTCCTCTCGTGACCGCTCCAAGCTGGCCGGGGATCAAACCCACAGTTAGAGGGCTGGGCTGGAGGAATGGCTCAGGGGTCAGAGCACTGGCCCAGCAGTGCGACACCACATAACCCAGGCACGGTGACGCACACCTGCACTTTCTTAGCCCTCAGGAGGCTGAGGCACAGGGATTGCTGTGTGTTCACAACCAGCCTGGGCTACATAGTGAGTTCTGGACCAGTCTGGGCTAGAGTGAGACCCTGTCCAAAAAAAGGTCAAAAGAAACAAAAATAAAAACAGGCCAGGACGCTGGAGGAATGGCTCAGCGGTAAAAGCACTTGCCCAGCAAACACTAAGTCAAGAGTTAGAGTTCGATTCTCCAACACCACATAAACTGGGCGTGGTGGCACATGCCAGTAATCCCAGCACTCAGGAGGCTGAGACAAGAGGATAGCCGTGAGTCCAAGGCCAGCCTGGGCTCCAGAGTGAGACCCTGTTTCTAAATAAATAAATAATAAGGGCCAGGGATATAGCTCACAGCAAAGGCTCTCAGTTCAATCCCTAGTACACTCACTATCCAGCCCTTACAGTTACTATAACTCTGTATTTATTAATACGTGTGTAGAGGTAGTGGGGACAGCCCAGGGCCCTCACACTGAGCTACATCCCCAGACTGTTATTTTTTGACAGGACTCAAACTTGCAACCTAGAGTGCTACGATTACAGGCCCGGACCACAGGGCCCACAGCCCAGGATCATTAGAGGCTACACATGCCTGTATGTGGTACCAACTCTCGTGGTCTCTGACGCCCACCTCGGTGGTGCCAAGGTCTCTCCACACTGGTGCTGCAGGAGGCTGTGGTGGGAGGTATCTCAAGCCCACTGGGAACCCCAGCTCCATGGGACCTGAGTCTTTAGGGGCCATACCAGGTTGCACACAAAGACCAGATGCGGAAAGCCCGGTTCCCAGCACCTCCCAGTGCAGCTGTATGCGGAAGCAGTCTTTAAAGGAACAAAGCTCAAGTGAGGTCACTGGGATTGGGTTTCTGTAAGTGGACACATGGACGGTGCCACTGGGGTGGGCAGGGCTGAGACTGTGCAAGGACACCGCTAGGCAGCCCCACCTGCCAGCCAACAAGGCCGCCAGCCCTTTGATCTTGCTCCAGTCGCCAGAAGCATCACACACATTTCTGTCAGCCTATACATGCATGGTAAGTCTGTTACGTCTGTGGTGTTTGGCTTTGTGATACTGGGGAAACACACCCAAGGCCTTCACACTGAGCTACACTTCTAGCCCTCTTTGTTTTCCTAATTTTGAAAAAAAGATCTTGCTAAGTTGCTAAACTGCTCAGTCTGGGCTTGAATCTATATCCTCCTGCCTCAGCCTTCCAGAATTCTGGGATTACAGTGAGCCTGGCAAGCCTGTGGTGCTTGTCAAACAATTTGGGGCAACAACCAGGGCTTTACAGAGGAAATGGGAATACCCTGTTGCACCTGCCCCTCCCTAACTTCAGAATTGCTCCCAACACCACCGCCCCACAGGGTGACTGAAGACCGCAGATGCTGGGGGGGGGGGGGGGGGGATGACAGCACACGTTGACAGCCTGTCAAACACATCCAGCGTTTATTGAGTTGTGACCTGTTGCCTCCACTGTTGCAAATGGCGCCCTCTTATGGAAGCCTGAGGCAGGGCCACCCCGATACTCAGAGTGGACCCACAGGCACAGGGTAGGCAGGGAGCAGGGGCAGGAGACAGAAGTGTATGATGGTGGATTCTGGGAAGACACACACTCCCACAAAGGCAAAGACGAGGGGCGGTGACCTCCACCTGCACTGAACGGCCGCAAGGACATCGGGGAAAAACCAGGCGTCCTGGAGACATTTCAGTCCTTCCCGTCATGAAGCATCCGCAGAGAGGGGCTGGTCACGATCCCTGAGCTGCAGAGAGGAAAGGGAGTGAGGGGGTTACTGCCAGGGGCACAGGGCAGGCTGGGGACCCGTATGAACGAGCAAGAGCAGTAGCTGGGCCCAGGGCACATGCCCACCATGCCAGCTCCTCCCCCTCCTTACATCAATCCCATTTTTGTTTATATTGGATGATATCATCTATTAATGGAATCCAAATAAACTTTGAGCGGATTCAGTAATGGAGATGTTACTGGCAGTGTAGACCTGGCAGAGGACAGGCTTATGTCAAGGACGAGCTCCATGTCATTCACCCATACAAACCTCACTATGGTGACTTGACACACCTGGGCAGCACCACTGCACAATGTACTCAGCTCGTAAACCTTTGGAATTGTGCAACTTCCTCTTTTTTCTCTTTCTGACGCAGTCTTATAAATTATACGCATTTACCACCATGATTGGCTTATATGGTGCTGGGGAATGAACCCAGGGCCTCGGGCTTGCTAGGCAAATGCTTTCATTGCTGAGCTACACACCCAGCCACTCCCACCTTCTCCCCACCCAGGCAGGGCAATCTGCTTTATTTCAGAAGTACATTAAGAGACAAGATATTACTTGAACTGTGTACTGTATGACTCCAGATCTGCACGTTAAAGCTCACCCCGAATGTGACCTCTGGTAAGCAGTTCTAGGTCATAAGCCAGGCATGGTAACATCTGCTTATAATCCTTGCATTTGGGAGGATGGCAAGCAGTTTGTAACTTCATAACTTCAAGACCAGCCTGGACTACAAGGACCTGGACTCGGACCTGCCCCTGGTGTGTGAACAGCGACACCTGGTTCCACACCAAGACCAAGGCCCAGGAACTGTCCTGAGGTCTAGAGGACAGCCGAAAGTGCTCTAGGCTCTGTAGTGTCAGAAGCCAGAGCCTAGCGCTAGACGAGGCTGGCAAGCAGCGCCGTTCTAGGGCAGGCGGGATCTGGAGCTCACCTTGGAACACACAAAGCAGACTCAGAGGGCACTGAAAACCAGGTCCAGCTCCAGAGTAATCTAGAAATAGATCCCTGCTCTGAAACATCCTCAGCTGAAAACCAGTCCTGGCTCAGAAGACACAGGGGACTGATCCGTCCCTGTGTTTCATAGCTGGTTTACACATCTCAGTGCTGTCTAGGGAGGGAACCTGGGGGCAGGTAGTGGATTCTATTCCAGATGTACCAGGGGAGCAGGGAAACCGTTCTAGTCTGGTTTGGGACAGACGATCAGTTTTAGAGTTAGCTTTCCTGCCCAGGACATTCCTGGGCTGCCAGTTCTACATTCTCAGCCCCGCCCCTTTTTTTCCATTTTCATTTTTGATTTTGATACAAGGTCTAAGTTGCCCAGATTAGGCTTGAACTTGTGATCCTCCTGCCTCAGCCATCCAGAGAGCTGGAAGCAGCCAGGCCTGGCAGCAAGCATCTCCTAACAGTCAGTGATCTTGCTCAAAATGCAGACCCAGGCTTCCTGTCTCAAAACACACTGGGACCTTTGGCTGACATGCAGTTACATGACCCACTGGGTGGGAACTGCTTCCCAGCAAGGGAACAAAGGCACAGAGTCCAAACTGTTGTGCCTTCTCAGCACCTTCCATTCACAGGCAGGCAGCCCTGTGACCCTGTCACCAAGCCAGGTATCCTGCTGCCCCAACCAGGCCAATCTTCCTTGCTTCCTGCCCCAGGGACACCTGGAATGTCCCCTTCTCCCAGGCTCCCCACCTTGGACTAGGAAGCAGGTGCATAGGAAGAAGGGTCTGAGCAAAGAGTGGCCCTTCCTCACCTCTGCCTTCAGGGCACACTAGCCCTAGGCCAAGGCGGCTTTGATGGCAGCCACCAGCTTCCGGAACTTGCTCTCCGTGTCCACGAAGCCATCACCTCCCTGTGAGGGGAAAGAGAGGTGAGCCAAACCCACATACCGCCCTCAGTCCACCCCCAGCTGACCCCACAGCGCGCAGGAGGCCCACATGTACCTTCTTGGAGTGAACCAGCTTGCCAGCTACTGTCACTTCAAAGAATCCGGTGGTCTGAGGAGTCCCCTCACCATACTGGGCAAAGAAGGTGGTATTCAGGGAGGGAGCCCGGCACCCTCCCGGGGAAGCCCTCCCCTTCCCAGAGAGGGTACAGTGCGAAGGGGGAGGAGCGGACCTGACCCAACCCCACCCGCCCCTTGAGGGACAGACAAGGGGCCCAGGGGGCTTGCCACCCCACCCTGAAACTCACGATGTCTAGGCGCCCAGGGAACTCATGTTCTAGCTTCTCCTTGAGCTGAAGATACTGAAAACAGGATGGGAGGTCAGAGACCGCGTGCCCTCACCACACATCAGAACCTCCACCCACCCCACCACCGCGTGGGCACTCCCTTACCTTGGGCTTGTAGCCTCAAGCACCACTGGCAGATCAAGAGGGCAGTCCGTGGAGAGGCAGGCAGGCAGGGAGCCAGGTGGTGACGAACAGTCCAGGAAAGACAGAGAGGGGCACAGGTGACGGCGGAGGAGGGTACAGACGCCAGACAACGCAAAAAAAAAAAAAAAACCCGACAAGGCGAGGCAGTGGGAAGACGGAGAGGAGAGAGGCAGACAGAGGACCGTATGCAACAAGAGAAGGCCATGGGGAGAGGACAAGAGCACTGGGTTAGTAAAGACCTGCTTAAGTCGGTCACATCCCGCTCTGGCTCTCAAGTCCCAGCCCTCCGGGAGTCCCGGGTGAAATGCGATCTTCCTCGGCCCGCCACAAGCCACTTCAAGAATAGATCTGCTTCAAAATGTCACGATAACCCCTGCATTTATCCGCTGGGTCAGGGCCCCGGTGCGGGTCCCAGAGACCCAGGATGAAGACGGCCTGGCATCTCCAGTCTGGATCCCAAGCTTTTATTTTTTATTATTATTTTTTGAGCGAGAGGGTTTCACCACGCAGCCTGGGCTGGTCTTAAACTTGCTACGTTCCCCCCGCGGGTCTTGAAACTTCGTCCCCCAGTTCTGGAATCGTCGGCGTGGGCGCCTACCACACCCGCGCTGCCTCATTCTCACCCAAATTCCCCTCAGGGAAGGGAAATTCATTGAACGGGTATTTATTAGGCGTTCACTGCATGTAAGCACAGTGTTAGGCGCCTGGGGCATAAATCGGGACCCTGAAAAAAAGAGGAAAGCAAACAGCCTAACAAAAAAGAGGAAAGCAACAGCCTTCCTAGAGCTCGCCCTGTCGCGGGAATAACGCCGCGCACGCCGGTAGGGGCAGGCAACCTCCATCACCCTGCTCGGCACGACAGGTGGGGAAATGAGGCCAGAAAAGGCAGGGGCTGGCGGCCACGCGCGCCATGGAGCAGTCTAGAATCTGTTTTCCCTATATACAAGCAGAAGGAACGTTCTCGAATCCTCCGCGGCAGCTTCCCCAGCCGGTGGAGCTCAGGCCGCGCGGGGAGGGGACGCAGCCCAAGCCGAGGCGAGGTCCCATTTCACACCAGAGTTTAAGGCGGACATCCTGCCTCAGCTGACCTTTCGTGCTGAGATTCTCGCCTTCACTAACGGGGCGGGGTCGCCGGGCGTCCTTGGCATCCACACAGCCCCGAGGGAATCCCTTTTCCTTAGAGGTCCCCGGATCGCGTCCCCGAGACCCGAACCCCGGCTCCCCCGGCTCCCCGAGCATGGGGTCAAGCAGGAGTCTTACCAATAAACGACTCGGACAGCGAGAGCCATAGCTGCGCCCCGCAGCACGCCCAGGCAGCGTCCGCACTCCCTGAGCCACCGGAACCGCCAACGCGCTGCGTCCGCACGCTCGCTTGTCCTCCGGGACCGGGCGCGAACCAACGTCGGGAGGGGGATACGGGTGGGGCTGAGGAGCCGGGACGGGACAGAGCCGAGACCCGTGGTGCCCACGCCAAGCAAGATCGCTCACTGTACTGTTCACTTGTTTAGTGAGAGATCATGTAGCACGGTGAGCACCCAGAAAGAGCTATTTGCCTGTCTCTCTTTTTTATCCCCCCCCGGACCAAAATAGTACAGTCCGAGGGGCGGTGCTTCGAGACCAGCGCATCCTGGCCCAACAGGGATTGGCCCCGAGAGTGGTTTTGCTACCACGTGGGTGGGTGGGGAAGAGCGGTGCGGGGGAAATCGGGGCAAGGCTGGGGTTGGGACCCTTCTTCTCTGAGAGAGACGAGAGGGGCGAGTCCCAGAGGATTCGGGGTGGGCGCTGGGGCCGAGAGAGTGACGCTGCGGTGTCCAGAGAGCAATCTCAGCCCACCTGTCTCCTAACAGCCGAGGGTGGACCCGGACACACCCAGGAACCTCCCAGACCCGCTTTTGGCGGCTTGCCACCGTCACCGATCGGAAAGGGTCGGGAAAGTGCTGAAGGCAGGCAGCCGAGTTGAGAGGTTAGGACGTGCCGCCTCTCTCTGAGCCTCCTTTTCCCCGTTTGGAAGGTGGACGTCACGGCTGCAGGAGAGTGCCACTTATTTATCAGGTGCGCACTGTGTACCGCCGTGCGGGTCAGGGTCCCAGGGATTCAGCGATAAAGACAGAAGTACCTCTCTAAAGACCAGAGGCCTTTCCCACATGACTGGTCAAGCGGGACACGCGGCGTGAAGCGTGCCCTCTGGTACAACGGGGGCGTCAAATGCGGTCGCGTGTCTGGCAAGAACAGGCACATCTGCACGCCTGGCACGCGAACTGACTAAATCTCGGTCTCCCGCCTCCCTGTTGGCTGTGTGACACCCCTAGGCAGACGCAGTTGAAATCCCACCGTTCTGGCCGGGGTGGATCTGGCTTTTTAACTCAGGGCTGTTTAGAGTGACTGTCCAATAGAGGTCGGTGGTTCCCGCCAGTGCCCCACACTTCCACACTCCTCACCCCACCCCTGCCAACCAGAAGCCGAACCTTAACATGACCTGTACCTGCCTGGTTTCCCCGTGACCCTTTCTCAGTGCCCCAGTGGCATGACACCACCGAGGTCCCATCAAGGACCCTTCCTCTGAACATGGTGATGCAGGCTTGTAATTCCAGCACTTAGGAGGCTGAGGCAGAGGGATTGCCGTGTATACAAGGCCAGCTTGGGCTCCATAGTGAGTTCAGGACCAGCCTGGACTGCAGAGCAAGACCCTGCCTCAAAAAAAGAAAATTTAGATGATGTATTACATTTTTTATTTATTTTCTTTTGAGACAGGGTCTTGCTCTACAGCCCAGGTTGGTCCTAAAGTCACTGGAACCCAGGCTGGCCCTCAAACTCACAGCAACCCTCCTGCCTTGGCCTCCAGAGTGCTGGGATTACAAGCATGCACCACCACACCCAGCTTATGTGGTGCTAGGGAATCGAATTCAGGGCCTTGGGTATGGTAGGCAAGCGCTCTAACCACTGAAACATTCCTCCAGACCAAAAACGTGCATTATAAAAAGAACTGAGAAGTAAGGCCTAGCAGTACAGACCTGTAATCCCAGCAGTCTGGGAGGCTGAGGCAGGAGAATCACAAGTTGAAGCCAAGCCCCGGTCAAATTAATGACTCAGCAAGATCTGTTTCAAAATCAAAAAGAAAAATGGGCCACATCTATCGCTCCACGCAAAGGCCCTGGGCTCGGTTCCCTAGTACCACACACACACACACACACACACACACACACAGTCCCTCCGCCTATGGTATGTATCCATCATTAGGTCTGTATAAGGGTCATCAATTTCCTTCCCTCTCTCCCCCCAGGGATCTCCTTAGAGTCCTGTCCTGGGGATGGCACTGAGCCTGAGCCCGAGAGGCTGGGGCTGGTATCCGCCTCCCACCAGGGCTACTGGCACCATCCCTACCACTCCAGCTACACTGGCCAGGTACACCACTGATGTCCCAGGCACACCAAGCAAGTGGCCAGACTGAGGCGCAAGCTCACAGCACATTCTACGGACCAGGCTCAGGGCCTTGAGTGAGGAAGGACACTCACACACCCGCCTCCTGCCACGGAGAACAAGGGGTCTTTGTGGCCCACATGGGAAGGCTGGTGATCTCATTCTCTTTCTTTCTCTCTCTCCCCAGTGTTAATAAACAAGCTCTCACCATTTTTTTTTTTTGCAAGACTGGGGAATGAATGTAGGGCCTTCACACTAAGCTACACTTTCAACCCTTATATGTTTATATTTTGACACAGGGTCTTATTAAATTTATAAATTCCCTAGGCTATGCTCACCTGTGATCCTCCTGCCTCAGCCTCCTTGAGAGCTGGGATTACCCAGGCCCAGCTCAGCACTCCCTGACCTCCTCCCCTCCCCCGTTAGGCTGTCTGCCTTGGGCTGCAGGTAGAGCTCAGTGGTTAGAGCCCTGGCCTGGCAAGGCCAAGGAGGTAGCACACACCTGTAATCCCAGAACTTCAGAGGCTGAGGCAGGGTGGCCCTATGTTTAAGGCCAGCCCGAATTATATAGTGAGTTCAGGACCAACCTGGGCTACAGAGCTAGACCCTGTCTCAAAAAAAAAAAAAAAAAAAAAATTAAGGTAAAATTATATAACATAAAGTTAATCTTTTTTTTTTCAACAGTGGACCAATACTTTCTTTTTCAATCCAGGACCTTCACACTAAGTTATAACCCTTGTCCTTTTTTTAGTAGATTTTTTCAAGGCAGAGTCTTGCTCTGTAGCCCAGGCTGGCCTTGGACTCACAGCAACCTGCCTCAGCCTCCAGAGTGCTGGGATCACCAGCATGGCTAATCGTTTTGTGGTGCTGGGGAATGGAACCCAGGGCCTCTTGCATGCCAGGCAAGCGCTCTAACCGCAGTGCTATGCCCCCCACGCCATTTGCTTTTTCCCATAAAGACCCCGAGCCCAGTCATGTCCTGGACCCACATGCACTTCCCGCCTTGCTGAGCAGCACCAGGGCCTCCTGGAGCCGGGGGCCACTCCTGCATTTCCGCCCCTCCCATGGGCAACCCCGGCCTGGCTGCTCTCCCACTTCATGGCCATTTCCTTAGTGCCCTTTCCCAAGGGTGAACTCAGCACGTATTTGGCGCAGCTGCCTGATCTCCTCTCCAAGCTGTTCTCACCGCAAAGGCCACAGGCGCTGGCTGCAGGGAAGGCTGTGCCCAGCACTCCTGTGCAGAGCTGCTGCCCCTCTGTGACTGGCACTGTCCTCAGCAGGGACAGAAGCACGGAGGGGCTGAGAAGCCGACAGGCTGCCCAGCCTCTGTGAACTGCACTGGGACTGGAATGGCAACGGGGGCCCTCAGAGCGAGCTCCTCATTGTCTTACAGCAGCCCGCAGGGCAGCAGGACCACCAACCACCATCAGTCACTCAGCCTTCACAGAGTAGGATGGGAAGCTCCAGGGCCTTTACACTGAGCTGCATCCTTGGAATTTTACTTTTTACTTCAGACAGGGTGTCACTCTGCAGTTGTAGCCCATGCTAGCCCTGACCTCACCGCACTCGTCTGCCTCAGCCTCCCAAGTGCTGGCATTACAGGCTTATGCAGTGCTGGGGAATCAAATTCAGGGCCTGCACCTGCCAGGCAAGCACCCTAACCTGTGCTATTCCTCCAGAACCAGCCACCTTTCAGACTGGGCTCGAAGTCAGTCCTCCGGCCTCAGCCTCCGAAGTGCTGGGATGACAGGCCTCAGCTGCCACACCTGACTCTCAGTCTATTACGCCACAGGGGCAGGACCAGGTTGGATGGTGCCTGGACCTTGTACAACTGGGGGGACCCACCGTATCTATTTAGTAAAAATAACATGCTACGCATTTGGAAGGAGGCACGGGGCCTTGGAAGAGGATGCCCCATGCCAAGGAGTGGCCCGAGACCTCAGCACCATTCCTGTCCTGATAAGTCCCAAAGGGCTTTTCCCAACTGCCACTAAGGCAGCCTTCCAGCGGTAAGGCCAGAGCACTTCCTGGGATCACCCCATGCCCACCTGGACCCTCTGCTGGCCCATCGTCCCCTCACACCTGGAAGCGGGGAAGCTGCACACCTGGTGGCTCCACCCTGTGCGGCCCAGCCTGATGCAGGATCCACACGTGCAGTACTTCCCTGCACTCTGCCCACTCGGGTCAGACGCGTCTGCACAAGCAATCCCATGGCCGGACTTCCAGAGGATGCTATGCACGTAAAGAGGCAGGGTCTGCCCATGAGCACGGGCCACACCAGCAGCCACCCTGACCGTGGACGGCCCCATTTCTGCCCTCCTCCAGGCGGGTCCTGTGGACTGACCTTGCGACGGACCTCACTCAGCCGGAGCACTGGGACTCCTCGGGACAGGGTCTCAGGATAGGTGGACACGGAGTCGGCGATGTGACAGACAGACACAGACAACTCAAGGCAGTTGCATCTGAGTGTATTTTGCTTAAGCCATTTCCCTCTTTTTATACAGCAGCTGATTACATAGCACCATTGTTCAGGTAACTACAGGTGATTAATAAATTCCCAAAAGGCTATTTTAAACATAAAAACAAAAGCTTGATTTTTAAGTTATCCCCCTGGCGCTGACTTGTGGTCAATTTGTTAGGCGTGGTTTGACAAAAGTTTCAATATGACTTGACGGGTGAGAGGGCAGGAGAACAAAGAAAAGCTGAAAACACCTAGATTTTGTTTACGATACCATTTGAAAAAACCTCTCCCATGATTGTCTTGCATGTTTTACTGCATTACGTATTTATAGGGCTTTATTTCTTTTAGCTAACTTTAGTAAAGCCTGATACACTGGGGGTGCGTGTGGGGGTAAAATCACAACAGGTGGAACAGTCCTTACTGTTTTGTGGAAGGCACGGTTGGTGATTTGAAAGAAACACTGTGCTCAGGGTGCCTTGACCTCATAATCAAAGGAAGCAGTGAGATGAATATGAGAGCAAGACAGCAGCCGAGGACACATAACAGCTGGCCCATACCACTCATTTCCACGGGCATGCTTCCTTGAAGCTTTGCAGCGTCATGCGTGCAGGTTCACGCAGACTCCATAGGAGGTGGTGTGGCAGACCTCAGCACGCTCACTGGGCCCAAGGGTGGCTCCTCTGTACACACTTGGAAGGCTGGCTTGCCTTTTCTTTCTCAGCAAGGACAGTTTTCTCCTTTGCAAACGCAATTATTTTGAAAACTAGGACCTAGAGATAAAAACTGTAACCAGAAGGGGTTGCCCCACTCACTTCCTGTGTAGTGGAGCCCAGGGCCTTGTGCGGGCTTAGCAAGGCCATGCCACCTGTCCCCGTCCTACCCCAAACACCCTGAAAGTCTTCTGAGTAAAACATTTCTTTTTCTTAATAAGTTGGAAAGAGGGCTTCACCCAGTAGTGCAGGCCTGTAAGCCAACATGTGGGGAGGCTGAAGCAGAAGGAACTCAAGTTCAAGCCCAGCACAGGCAGAGAGCCTGCCTCAAAAAAATAAAGAAAGAAAGAAAAAAAGAAAGAAAAGAAAGAAAGAAAGAAAACTGAATGCCGAAATAGCTTTTCAGCACGGTGTGCGATGGTTCCTGGCAGGCAAGGGAGCCTGACGTCAGTCTCTTTGTATGTAAATCCCTTGCTCTGTTAAGCACCTGTCCTTGGAAAAATCTTGGAAGACTAACAGAACTAACTGAAAGCACCGAACCCTTCTGCCTGACAAAAGGCACCACATTATCAAGTTAAAATTTAAAAATGCCAGGGAGGATGTCTGTGGCACGTGGGACAGAAACTCCAGCTACATAGCACAAGCTACTGCAGGTCAGCAAGTCGCCAACCCCTGCAGCAACGGTGAACAGGGCAGGCAGGCAAAGGGGTCTGCGGGCGACAGTGACCCCCGTGAGGAACTGCTTTGCTTCCAGGTCACCTGGCAGTCAAGTGGCTCATGGGGTTGGACCCAGGGGCCATGTGGCCGAATCCACTACACGGTGCTACAGGTGCTACAGGTAAGCTCGCCCTTAGGCAGAGGGATCTGCTTCAGGAACTTACTCTAGAGAAACCGGTAAACAGGAAGACAGCTTCCAGCTGAGCTTCACTAGGAGCAGCAGGGCCCCTCCAAGGCAGAGGCAGCTGTGGCAGAGGAGGAAGCGCTCTGCAGGTGGAGGCCTGGACCAACACTCTCGGCAACAGGCGCAACCCTGTACGTCCGGATACCAACGCCTTCTGTGCGCTGTGTGCACCACTATGTGAGGCAACAGAATCCCACTCGGCGCCTCCAACCTTCAGCAGCTAGTACTGCACGAAAAAGAGGGTGTGGGGGAGGAATGGGAGACGAAGGCCACGGTGGTGGTCATACTCGAGACATCCCTGTGCATCTTAAAAGCGACTTCCACGGCAGTGGGGATTACATGCTGGTAATCCCCGCTATGCAGGAAGCTGAGTCACGAGTGTCACAAGTCCCAGGCTAGCCCAGACACCTGAGCAGACCATGTCTCAAAATGTAGCGAAGGCAGGCCTCGTGGCCCACACCTGCAAACCTAGCACTGCCAGAGACTGAGGCAGGCCAAGTTCAAGACTAGCCTGAGCAAATAGTAAGACCCTGTCTCAAATTTAGGGGAAAAAACCACCTACAACTGGGACTGGGATGTAGCTCAGTGCAAAGGCCTTAGGCCCGACCCCTAGGACTATGAACCAAAGAAGTAAAGGCCGGGGTGCCTGGGCAGCCTCCCTGGGCTAGGCCCCAGGACTCACTCACCAAACATAAGGTGTGGCAGGGGATACCGCCGCTTCCTGTCCCTGCTCCTGCCTGTGACCAGAGTGCTTACAGACCTGTGCCAGGCTGCCGGGAGGCCTGCCACACTGACTGCCCAGGGCAGCTGCCACTTTCCCTACCACAGGGACAGAGATGAGTGGCAGAGAGTGCATGCCTCACAGCCCCGTGGCAGAAGCCGGCTGTACTCCACGTGAAGAACCCAGCGATGGAGGTCTTGGCCTGTCCTTCGATTCCTGTGCTCCCCGAGTGTGAACCTCTACGGAGTGGTCTGGTTTTGTTTCTTGTGCTGGGCGCAGCCCTCTTGCACACTAATAGTACCTGTGTGCTGCTGAGTGCACCCAGCCCTGCCTATTCTCAATCTGACTTTTTTATGTGTGTAGTACTGGCGACACAACCCGGGGCCTTCTTACTAAGCTATAACCCCAGCCCATCTTTTGATTTTTGAGACAGTGTCTTATTAAATTGCTAAATGCCCAGGCTGGGATTCAGCTTGTGATTCTCCTGCCTCAGCCTCCCAGAACACTGCAGCTACAGCCTGTGCCACTGGGCCAGCAGGATTCACTCTACCCTTTCCCACCGAGGACAGGGCTACCGGTGGCTTCTTGCCAGGCTCTGGGGCAGGCGCCTGCTCTGGTCCCTACGTCCTGCCCTATGCAGCAAAGGACCCCGTACAGAGACTGCACAGAACAGCCCCATGGCAGGCAGGAGGTCACACAGCCAGGTGTTGGTCAGAGGGCCTTTATTGAAGGGCGGGGGCTCCAGCGTGCAAACTGCTACAACCTGCAACAGAAGACAGGGGTTGAGGGCAGGTGAGGAGAGTGGGCGCCCCCTTGTGGTTGGGCCCTGTAGACTTCCTTTGGGGTCCTCCCCGTGCCATGTGGGTGTCCTGAGACCAGCAGGTACTACAGGTCACAGGCTCCTTTGGGTTCACACAGTGAATTACACGGTGTTTCCCAGCCAGGAGCCCCTGGCAGGCAGGAGGCTACTCACTGGATCTCTCGGAACGCCCGCTTCTCCACAAGCTTCACTTTGTACTTGCGCTTGAACCTAGAGATGGCAGGAGGGGACAGTTAGTGACTGGCACCCTGGCGAGTACCCAGGAGTGTGAGGATGTCCCCCTCTCCAACCCCCAGCGCCAGCCCTCACTTGGCTCTCTCTCGGGGCTCAATCATGTTCCTCCGCTGGAAGCTCTTGAAGCGGTCCCGGAGGATGCTGCCCTCAGGCTGGGGACAGAGAAGACATCTCAGTGGGGGGTCCAACCAGGCTCTGGTGGCCCCACGACAAAGACCCAGGGCTGCCCCAGAGCTGGGTCTGGGTTTGCAAGAAGGAGCTAAGGGAAAAGTAGAGAAGGAAATGCCAGGCACGGGAAGAACAGGCAGAGGCTGGGCCAGAGGGAAAGGCACTGTCCACTGTCGATCCCAGCTGGTGTGATGCTAGGGACAGGCCAGACAGAGACGTGAGCAGGACCCGGCGCAGAAAGTCAACAGGGGACAGATAAGGTCGGCTTGAGCTTGGAGAAGACCCAAGAGGATGGATAGGGCGGAACAGGATGGACGGGGTGGAACAGGACTACACAGGGACCAGGTTGGGAAGAAAGGTCCATCATGAACCACCAGCTCAAGTCACCATGTGGTCCCTCGATCCTGGGTCCCTGTAGGGCCCTGTGCCCTCAGCCCCCAGGCAATGGCCCAACTGGCCCAGCCTAGGGCAGCCATGATGTCGCCCACAGCCCCTGGGGGCACGGGGAGCAAGGATGGTATCATCACTGGGCACGGGCCCTGCCACATGATGTGTCCCAAGGGCACTGACCTTCATGGTCCTCAGAGAGTCTGACAGTTCCGAGCTGAGATGCACATCAATGTCAGGAGCCTGATACCTGGAAGACAGTGGAGGGGAAGGGGGGTAGTGCTCACAGGGCAGAGCGGTGGCACAGCAGGGAACCCTGAGTCCAAAGCCGCCCCGCCACCTTGGGAAGAGCAAGGCCTCAGAAATCACGGGCTGCGAGGGGGCAGATGTGTCCCAAGATGGCAGGGTTATGAAGGGACACGGCTGTCAGGACCCGTGCTCACCCCCTCCCTCCTGGGTCCCGTGGGCCAGGCCTCACTTGAGCCGCCCCAGTCTGCGGGGCTTGCCAGCCTCTGCCAGTCGCCTCAACCGCCGCTGCTCCCGCCGCCGTGCCAGCTCTGCCAGCCGCTGGGCCACCTGGGCCTTGATCCCACGCAGCCTGAAGAGCTCCTGGTGCCGGAGGCGGGCGGCCCGCAGTGCAGCCTGCTGTACTCGCTGGGGACGAGCCAGGGCGGGGTCAGGGGCGCCACCCAGGGCCACTCCACCACTGAATTACTTTGGCTCGTTCTAGTTTTTACTCTGAGGCAGGGTCTCACTAATTTGCCCATGCAAACCTTGAACTGCAGTCCTCGTGCCTGGGCCTCCAGGTGCCGAATTACAGGCAGCAGCACCACACCCCCTGCTTCTCACCACCTGCTCCCAGCCCCAGCCTGTGTGACAGAGGCCCGAGCTCACCCGCACGCGGGCGGCCTTCTCTCGGCGCCGCTGCTGCTCTGTCTTCTTTTCTCCCGCGGCCAGGCAGGCAGGAACACGTAAGGCCTCCGCTTGGCCGTCCCCTCCGTCCTCGTCCTCAGGCCCCTCATCCTGGCCAGGCTCGCCCTCGCCATCCGACTCCTCCAGCAGCCCCTCGCACATCTCCCGGAACACCGTCTCCTGAGAGAGGAGTGGCATCAGAGCCCAGCCCCGGGGCAGCAGGCATGGGAGGGACGGGGAAGGCAGGCACCAGGCTCACCTGGGTGGCCACCTGCTCTGCGGAGGGCAGGGCCAGTTGTCTCTCCAGCTTCTCTGCCTCCTTCTCCCGCTGCAGCTCTACCTCGTGGGCCGCCAAGAGCAGGGCCTGGGGCACAGTGGGGAGAATTGAGGCCCCCAGGACGCTCTGGGGAGTCCTAGGCCCTGTCAGCTTCCTGGTCCCGCCACAGGGAAGGCAGAGGGCCAGCTCAGCCTCATTCTCACACCTCCACTGCCCCTTCTTCAAACACGGCCTTGTCTCCATACACCAGTGTCAGTGACGTGAGACACCTGTCCCGTCCAGGCAGGCCGAGGATCAGGGTGATGGTGACAGCAGGAGGTTTCTTGTGGAGTGACAAAAATATCCCAAAATTGACACTTGAAATCATGGCACCAGATACTGAGAGCAGTGGAACGTACACTACACAAACTATATCCTGGCCTGCAGGTACACACACACAGCAGGTACGTGAGGTGGCTGTCCCGCCCGCGCCGGGCTGTGGGAACACACTGCCCAGCCGCACCTTCGCCGGTGGGCAGTCTTGTCTTTTTATTTACTTATTGGGGGAGGGGGGTGCTGTACTGAGGTCTGACCTCGGGGCCTCATGCATGCAGGGAAAACGCAGCCTTGGAACCCGGCCACCCCTCTCCTAAGCAGTGCAGTGCTCTTTGAACCTACTGCTGGGACAGTGCCTCTGCTGTGGTCACTTGTCCCTGAGAAGGGACGGCACCAGGTAGGGAGCCTGTCCCCTTGATTCACAGCATGTGAGCTCAACACATGGCTCTTAAATGACCACAGGACTCTCACGGCTGATTCCTGCCCACCCACCCCACACCGCCAGCCCACTGCCAAGCTGCTGGAGCCCTCAGATACACATCCTGGCTGCTACTGTTCAACCAAGGTCCTCTGCATCTGTGTCCCAGGGATTTCCCTAAAATGACCAGTGTGTCACCTCCCCTGGGCCTCCACACACACACTGTGCCTCTGCCCTCCGCAGTCTGGCTCGGCTCAGCTATCCCTCCCCAGGGGGCCCTTCCTGGCCCTCTGGGTCCAGGCTCCCTGAGACCCTTCTCAGCCCCAGCACGGCCTGCACAGGGGAAGCAGCTGGCACTCCCTGATGACGGAGGGAAAGAGCTCAACCCAAGGCCATGACTCACCTGATGGTCCTCAAAGGTTGGGTTGTAGGAGGCTCCAGCAGGAGTCACTTCCACAGCAGGTGCTGAGGAGGGCTTGACATGGAGTCGTCGTGGCCGCTGAGGAAGATAAGGTCAGAGCAGGTGAACAGGTCCACCAACAGTCACGTGCTAACTCAGCTGGCACATGATAACACTATCGTAAGACTCTTGTCTGAAAAGCTTTGCTTGGTTGGCCTCCCCCTCCCCCCCACCGCAGGAAGACAGAGCAGCAGAGGCTCCACTTGGGGAGTGGATAGAGCCCTGGTCCTCGCCACCCACCACACCTGCCACGCCTGCCAGAGCCTCAGCTCAGTCCCAGCCCAGCCCTCTGGCAGCCGACCTCTGGTACACATCTATCATCTGTGGTCAGGATGATCCTGTGGTGACCCAGGAGCCCCGAGACTAGAGTTCCCACACCTGGGGCTCTGGGGCTCACAGAATGGGAAGCAGCAAAGGCCACAGTGGGGCCCGGAGGCCTCCCAAGGAACCCAGGGTCTCCAGCAGCAGCTCGCGGTCCCAGCTAAGCAAGATGCCTCCGCAGGCTCTGCCAGCCTCTCCCACTGGTGGCCACACAGCGACCAGCCTCATAGTGGAATGTCAGCACTCCACACGATGTGGTGAGGTGAGTGTGGATCCCATCCCCCCCGTCCCACAGTCTGTCCCTCTCTGTCTCCAGTGATGTCCCATAGAGGCTGGGAACCCTCCTGGCTGCCTAAGCAGCATACAGCTCACAAAAGCTTTCTTTCTTTCTCTTTTTTTCTTGTGGTGCCAGGGATCGAGCCCAGGGCCTTTGCACTGAACTGCACACCCAGCCCATGTTTTATGTCTGATATTGGATACAAGCTCTTACTAAGTTGCCCAGGCTGGGCTTGAATTTGCAATCCTCCTGCTGGAACCTCCCAGAGTGCTGAGATTACAGGTCTGAGCCACCTGGCCCATCTTGGCAAATGCCTTTTTTTTTTTTTTTCTTTTTTGAGTCCGGGTCTCACTCTTTCTGGTACTAAACTCCTTATGTAGCCCAGGCAGGCCCCTTAAAACACAGCAATCCTCCGGCCTCAGCCTTCTGAGTGCTGGGATTGCAGGCCTAAGCCACCATACCCAGCTATTATGTGGTGCCTGGGGAATCGAACCTAGGGCCTCATGCCTCCTAGGTAAGCACTCAAATTACTGAGCTATACTCCCACTCTCAGTTAAAGTTTTCTAAAGGCCCGTGGCTCACTGCATCCTGAGAGCCCCCAGGGAGCTAGGAAGAAATCCTGGTCTTGATAACCTGAGTCCACTTTTTCACAAGACCTGGGGATTGAGGGAAGGATCTCAAGTACCACTCCATTTCCTAGCTTTGAAATGCCAACAAGACTGGAAATCACCCAGATGTCCCCTACCCCACATCTTTCTACTTCCACCTAGGACTCTGCCCTGGGTTGTCCCCCACTCACACTAACTCTGACCCTGCACCTCTATCCAGGTAGGCTGGCTTGGAGGGGCAGCCTAGATGCTGCTGCTCTTGTACAAAAACCTCTGAGGTCCCCCACATGCCCTTGCCGCACACAGGGTAGACCCCTCACTCAGGCCAGTGCCCTCTCCTGGGCCAGCGCCCTCTCCTGAAGGCATGGCTCCTCCAGGCTCCTGGATGACACCTGGTCCCAACGTGTGGCCTTGGTGCCTGCTGTTCTCCTACTATCCCCCTCCAGCCCTGTGTGACCTGTTCCTCCTCCAAGTCTGTAACCCATAGGTACCATCTTATATCCAGCAAGGTCTTCCCAGGCTTCCCTAAAACAGTCCCCAGCCTGCCCTGGTAACCTGTCCTCTCTCTTCTCGGCTCCAACAGCAACCCGGCTTGCTGGTGTGTTTCTTACTGGAGAGCAGCACTTGGAACTGAGCCCAGGGCCTTCGAGCTGAGCTGCCTCACCAGCCCTTTTTATTTCGGGGCAGGATTTTACCAAGCTGCCCAGGCTAGGCTTGAACCTGCAATCCTCCTGCCTCCACCTTCTCAGTAGCTAGGATTAGAGGGCTGTGCCACCACGCTTGGCTGTGACACGTACACCTGCAAGGACGAGACGCCCCTCCTCCCCCCATGTCCTGTGCCAAATGAAGCCTCTGCCTCTTACTGCCTGGGTGAAGGCAGCCACAAATCAAAAGCCCAAAACGGGCTGCAGCTGTAGCTCAGAGGCTAAAGCACTTGCCTACCATGTGCATGGCACTGGTTGGATTCTCCAGCACTACATAAAAAAATTAGCTAGGCTTGGAGACACACCTTGGAATCCCAGCACTTGGAATTCTGAGGCAGGATGGTTTGTGGTAGTTCAAGGCCAGCCTGGGCTATAGAGCAAGCTTAGGATCAGCCTATGCAGCAAGATGCTGCCCAAAAAAACAAACGGAACAACAACAACAACAAAAAAAAACCAAAACAGTAAAGCATGGTGGTGCACACCTATAATCTCGGTAAGCTGCAGGCAGAGGCAAGAAGACCACAAGCTTAAGCCCAGCCTGGGAACTGACAGCCTATCTCAAAACAAAACAAAACAAAAAAAGCTGCCAACTGCATCTTAGAGGAAGGAACTGAAATTAGGCCATTTCCCCCATCAGTCAGGGCTGAAGTGTGTGCGTCAGGGGGACCCAAGCCACCTGGCTCTGGTACCACGGTGTCCAGCCCTCCCAGGCCTGCCGTCCCCCACACCCTCACCTTCACACCTTTCTTCTTGGTCTGCTCCAGGAAGAAGGTATCTTGGCCGACTAACGGCCTGTCCAACGGGTCTGCAGAGACAGTGAAGGCACGTGCTAGGGACTGTCTAGTGTGTAGCCCAGGGACCCCTCCAATCCCTCATTTCAAAATCAGTCCTGAGCTCAGGCCCAGGGCAGGATCCACAGCCCCCAGGGAACATGCACATGAGACAGAACCCCATCTACAAAGGGCTCAGGAAGCAGGAGAGAGCCAAGGCAGAAGCAGGCCCCCAACTCAGGGAAGGGGCCCTACTGGGAGGGGTGCCACTTGAGGACACATGGCTCAGTACCACACAGGGCAGCTCTCAGACACAGTGCTCTGCTGCAGTGTGTGACACTGGCAGCCCTGTCCCACTCACAGGTAACAGAGGCATCACTCACTGTCTGGGGCCCAGAGGTCATAGAAAGGCCGCTCAACAGAGTCCTGGGGTCCAGGCTTGGCCTTGGGGGCAGGAGGGTTCAGGAGCCGGGCCTGGGCCTTGCGCACCTCCCGGGGCAGCTCGCCCTGCTTTGCCAGCCTCTCCCATAGTTGCTCCTTCCGCCGCAGCTTCTTGGCATTGGGGACCTGGTGGGCAAGAACACTGGGCCATCGGGGCGAGGGGCAGTGAGGTGCCGGCTGGGCAACACCAGGCTTCGCTAATTAGGCTCCTGCTCTCAGCCCCGGCTGCTTGGTGCCCCCCCCCCCCCAGCCCAGCTCTCAGAGCCAGAGCTGCGCCTGTCCTTCCAAGAATCCCCACCCACGTCTCTCCTGAGCCTAGATTCAACAGCACCATTCCCAACGCCTGTCCAATGGCACCTCACACTGCATCATCTGAATCCAGGTGCTCTTCCACAACCCGAACTCTGGGGGCGGCCCGGCTGTCCACTTGTCACCTGTCCCTCCTGCAGTGCTCAGCCACTAAACACAGCTCCCAAGTGTCCCCTTCTCTCCACTGAGGTCCCTGTGGCCTGTCCTCACTGCCTTGACCACCATAACCTGGCTCGCCTCCCCAGCTGCCTCTGCCCACTCTCCAAAGGGCTGAGCCAATCCTCCTGCCAGCCCAGCTGCCTCTGCCTCTCCTTCTAGGAAACCCTCAGGGCCGGGGGCTGCCAGCAAGGTGGTTGGGACACTCACTCTTTGGGGACAGGGACCTTGGATGAGTTCTCAAGAATGAGGTCAACTCGGAGGGGTTTCTGGAGAGGTGATTTCTTCTGAAGCCTGGTTCTCTTCCTGCTCCGCTCTGCAGAGGGGGAAAGGAGGAGCCACAACCTCAAGCCTCCAGCTGCCAAACACCGCACCCCCACACCTCGGCCCCCCAAGCCACCAGGCCTGTGTCCCAAGTCTTCCCAGTGCACATGCAAAGGGCCCAGAACTCCATTCTCCTGCCCAAGGTGCCAAGCACGGCCCTCCACCACACCCCCACATGACGGGCCCCCAGACAGAGCAGGGAAAGGGCCACAGACCTAACTGAGAAGAACGGAAAGACATCCCATTCTCCTGGATAAGCGGAGCCAGTATTGTCAAACCATCCACACTACTACCAAACTGACACACAGATTCAATGGAATCCCAATCAAAATACCAACAGTTTTCTTCATAAAACTAGAAGAATGATCCTAAAATATAAATGGAACAAGAGCCAGAATAGCCTAAACAATCCTAAGCAACAAAACAAAAGCAAGAGGCATCACATTACCACATATCAAATTATGCCACAAAGCAACAGTAATAAAAACCATATGGTGGGGCTGGAGGAATAGCACAGCAGTTCAAGCACTTGAGCCTTGCAAGTGCAAGGCCCTAAGTTTGATTCCCCAGCACCACATAAAGCTGGACGTGGTGGTGCACACCTGTAATCCCAGCACTTGGGAGGCTGAGGCAGGAGGACTGCCCTGCATCCAGGGTCAGCCTGGGCTTCTTCAGTGAGTTCAGAATGAGCCTGGGCTACAGAGCAAGACCCTTCTCAATAATAATAATAAAACCCACATGGCATTGGCAAAACTAAACAAAAAACAAAACAGGTGGATCAATGGGACAGAAGTGAGAATGTAAAGACAATTCCAAGCACTTCAGCCTCTGATCTTCGACAAAGGGGCTTAAAAACTTATGCCTGGAGAAAACAGCCTCTTCAACAAAGGGCGCTGGGAAAACTGGTGAGCCACACGCTGAAGAATGACACTACATCACATCTTTCACCAAGCACAAAATCAATCAAAATGGACCAACTGGAGGCACAGACCAGGGATTAAGCACTTGCCTAGCGAATGCAAGGGCAGGGTTCAGTTCCCCAGCACTGCATAAGCCACGCATAGTGGCACACGCCTATATTCTAAGGACTTAGGAGGCTGAGGCAGGAGGTCTGCCGTAAGTTTGAGGCCAGTCTGGGCTACACAGTGAATCTAGGATCAGCCTGCTGGAATACAGAGCAAGACCCTCTTTCAAACAACAACAAAACAGAATGAAGAGAACAGAATGGTGAAATTTTTTGCCAGCCACTACTCAGAAAAAGGACTATTGTTTAGAATACACAGAGAGGGGCTAGGGGCATAGGAGCCCAGTGGTTAGAGCACTTGATTAACAAGCCCAAAGCCCTGGGTTCATGCCCCAGCACCACACAAGCCAGATACGGTGGTGCACACCTGTAATTTCAGCACTCAGGAGGCTGAGGAAGGAAGACTGCCATGTTTTCAAGGCTAACGTGAACTACACAGTTCAGGACCAGGCTGGGCTACAGATCAAGACCCTTACCTTCAGTGGGAAATAAGAAAGCGACACATGCATGTTGGGGCCCTGAGCCTCAGCATTGCTGACCTCGGCCAAGTTCCGGCCAAGTTCCTTTACCGTTTGACCGTTTGGAATTCCAGAGGCTGTTTGTTTACTCAGTTCGAGTCACGTGTTGTTTTGACCCTTTGCGAGTACTGTTTTGACTGTTTGTGGTTTGGACCAGGTGCGGAAAAATGTGACTGTTAGTGGGAAGGCAAGGAGGGTATAAAAGCAAGGATGTAAACAATAAAGCGTCTTTTGCAAGTCTTTTGCAGACCCTTGCGAGAGTCCAGTTTTCTTCAATCCGCACTCCCCCTCTCCAGTTCTTGTTGACTGACTGAGCGGGCTCGGTCATTCTGGCGCCCAATGTGGGGCTCAAGCACAGGGGAAAATCAGTGATGGACACCGCCGGGGAGGAGTGCTCAGAAATAGGTAATAAAGAGGAAAGAGGACAAACAGGTAAAAAGGGCGGTGATAAAATGGGACAAGAAATGTGGTTTATATGCATGATGATGTTGGGATCCTGGGGAGTTGAAATAGTTAAAAAGGGTTGCAGCAATTTTTAAAATTTATAAAAGGTTTGTGCCCATGGTTCCCAGAGAAGGGAACTATGTGTTTAGATATCAGGAAAAGGTTGCCAGTGACTGGCCTGCCCCTGCATATGTTTTTATGACAGATAAAACTGAGGCTGATTCTCGGATGGCACCGAATCCTAAGAATCCCCTGGTGGCTTTGATACAACCTGGAGCCACTCCTCCTCAGTCCTTGTTCACAGGATATCGTCAAAAGGTGTTGTCCCCATTACAGGCAGGAATTCAGAAGGCCATAGAACAAGAAGATACTCAGGGTTTTCATTTGCAGTGCCCGGTATTTGAGGAAACTGATACACAGGGTAATGTAGTTCGATCACATCGCCCTGTGGTGTTTAAACAGATAAAAGAGTTAAAGGCTGCTTGTGCTCAATATGGGCCAACGGCTCCTTTTACTCTATCTATATTAGAAGACTTAGCTACAGATGCTCTCCCTCCCGGAGATTGGAAACATCTTGCCAAGGCTTGCCTTTCGGGAGGAGACTATTTACTGTGGAAAACTGAATTTGCTGAACAATGTCAGAAAACTGATCAGTTGAATGCTCAGGCCAATAATGCGGGGGTTAATTATGATACGATGGCAGGAGGTCAATTTGCAGATATTCCAAATCAACTCTTATATAATCCAGGTGTTTATGCTCAAATTAATGCTTCTGCAAAAAGAGCTTGGACAACACTACCATCTAAAGGTTCTCTTCACTGTGACATTTCTAAAATTAGACAAGGGCCTGATGAACCTTTCCAGGAATTTGTTGATAGGCTTTTGCAAGCCTCTGGAAAAGTTTTTGGAGATTCTGAAGCCAGAATGCTTCTGGTTAAGCAACTGGCTTATGAAAATGCCAACACTGCATGTCAAGCGGCTATCCGCCTGTATAAAAAACGGGGAACCATATCTGACTACATTCAGCTTTGTGCTGACATTGGGTCAACTTACACTCAGGGTGGCAATGGTGGCAAGCCCTTCAGGGAAAAACAATAAAAGAAATATTATTTGGGCAGAGGACAAAGCCTCGGCGAGCAACTGGCCCTCCTGGTAGTTGTTATGGATGTGGCCAAATGGGTCATCAAGTTAAATTCTGTCCTCAAAAAATTTTTTGGTAAATCTCCTAAGCTGCCAAAATAGCCCAGACTGTGCCCTGGCTGTAAGAGAGGTAAACATTGGGCTAATGAGTGTAAATCAAAACAGGACCATTTGGGTAATCCTTTCAATTTGGATAATCCTTTCCCTCCCGGAAACAGGAGGAGGGGCCCACCCGGGGCCCCAAAGCAACAGTGTTATGGGGCAATACAGTTTCTCCCCCAGCAAAATAATCCATTCAAGACCTCTTTAGAGCAACCCCAAGCAGCGCAGGACTGGACCTCAGACCCTCCACCTACACAGTCTTAACCCCTGAAATGGGGATGCAGGCGCTTCCAACGGGAGTTTATGGGCCTTTACAGTCTCAAACTGTTAGACTTATATTAAGGAGAAAAAGTTCCACTATGAAAGGGATAATTGTTGCCCCAGGTGCTATAGACTCTGACTATACGGGTGAAATTAAGTTAATGGTATCATCTCCCCTTGGCATATCTACCATCTCAGCTGGTCAGAGGATTGCTCAAATTTTAATTCTTCCCTTAACTCCTAAGAATAAGAGTCAGCAAAAAAACAAGAGGACAACAGGGCTTTGGTTCCTCTGATGTATACTGGATGCAGGCTGTGATGACACAAAGGCCAGAGTTGACTTTGAAGGTACAAGTAAAGTCCTTTCGAGGCCTGTTAGACACTGGAGCTGATATTTCTGTTATTGCTCATAAACACTGACAACGTAATTGGCCTAAACAATGCACTTTTACTCAGCTGCGGGGAATAAGAAAACATAAAGTCCTGAGCAAAGCAGGGATCTTCTGTTTTGGGAAGATAATGAAGGACATTCTGGACATTTTCGACCCTATATAGTTCCTGGATTGCCTGTTAATTTATGGGGAAAAGACATTATGCAATCTATGGGAGTCTATCTTTATTCCCCCAGTAATGTTGTTAGCCAACAAATAATGGGTCAAGGATATTTACCTGCTGAGGGATTAGAAGAATTTGGACAAGGAGTAAAAGAACCAATACAATTGCCCAGCAATCATTTAGAACGGGGCCTAGGGTAAAAGGTGGCAGCTGCTAAACAGCTAGTACAGGAGCAATTACGCAGTGGCCACATAAAACCTTCTGAAGATCCAATAGCTGGAAAATGGAATGGACCCGACCCCATATGGGGTCGAGGGCATGTTTGTGGTTTTTTTTGCAGAAGGAAGATCGTGCACGGTGGCTTCCAGAATGACTGGTCCGGACCGCTGAACAAGTTCCTGTGGCTGTTGATCCTGATGATGATGCTGATATTGAGGAGTGAGGAGAAAATTCATTGGACTTTTGTTCCTGATCTTTCTTTGTTGCATCCTGCCATATGGGAGCAAAACGGACTAACATAACTGGGACTTCTCACTGTATCTTGGACTGGTCAAATCCAATAGACATATCTTCTTCCTCTTATATTTGGAAATTGGGGGTGACTGTCAATACCCCCTATGTACATAACAAGATAATGGACAATTTAATGTTACCTGTATTAACTGTAATTTGACTAACTGTAATTTGAAAAGGCATTGAGCCATCCTAAGCTGAACTAATTATTGCTGAAATTGTTGCATACTGATGCAGCACAAACTGCTGTCATTACTCAGTTAAGTATGTTTCCCTCCTGGCCACATTTTTCCCGAAGAAATGTTACTGATTTTATGCTTGATTTTTCCTTTGCAATGGAAGGACAAACTCTGGCTGCTAACATTCATGGTCTTAAGCTATCTGGCAAACCCCCCAGTTTTGGTGTGTAATTGGGCTGCTAGCCAAAGACGGGTAAGATTTCTCTGTATTCAAGATAACCTAAGACAGGATGCATGCCATGCTGCATGTAGTCCAATGACGGGTAAGTTCTGACTGTAAGGGAACAACCTAAGACAGGCAGTCTCACACCAAACTTTACATGAAAAAATAAAAAAGGGGGAGATGCTGGGGCCCTCAGAGCCTGGGAACCTCAGCATTGCTGACCTCGGCCAAGTTCCTTTACCGTTTGACTGTTTGGAATTCCAGGGGCTGCTTGTTTACTCAGTTCGAGTCACGTGTTGTTTTGACCATTTGCAGTTCCTTGTTTTGACCGTTTGTGGTTTGGACCAGGTGCGGAAAAAAGTGACTGTTAATTAGTGGGAAGGCAAGGAGGGTATAAAAGCAAGGATGTAACTAATAAAGCGTCTTTTGCAGACCCTTGCAAGAGTCCAGTTTTTTTCAATCCACACTCCCCCTCTCGAATTCTCATTGACTGACTGAGGGGGCTCAGTCACATGCATATCAACACATCTCATAATAGCTAAATCTTGGAAGCAGCTGGTATGTCCATCAACAGACGAATGCAAAAAAATGTGGTATATTTATACAATGAAGTACTCCTCTGCTATAAATAAAGCAAGATAAGCCTGAATCATCTGTAGGAAAATGGATGTGTCATGAGACCATCATCCTTAGCAAAATGAACCAGGCACAGAAGGTTAAAAACCACATGGCTTCTCCAGTCAGAGAAAACCAAAGTATAAAAAAAGTTACAGAGCAAAGAGAGATGGAAGGAAGTGGAAAGAGGACATGGGTGGGGTGGGCAGAGAAGGGAGGGAAACATCAAGATGCACCAACTGCTCAAGCCGATGGCTGTTATGCATCACAAACACATCTTACAGAACACCACTAATCATGACAGAACTGAGAAGAGAGCAGGCAGGGAGGCAGCACCGAGGCTCCGCAGAGCCACAGGCCTGGGCTCGGGTCCCAGCACAACAGCCTCTGCTTTTTATTTCTCAAGCCCTGGAGTCAAAAGCATGAACTCTAGTCAGACTTGCAATCCCAGCACTTTGAGTGGCTGAGGCAGGAGGATCAGTTCGGCCCCAGCCTGGGCAACTCAGTGAGACCTCGAGCTGGGGGTGTGGCACAGTTCAAACACCTGGGGCTCCATCTCCAGCACCATGGGGGTGGGGGGGCAGACGCTAGAAAACACATTAGATCGGAACTGAACTATGGGGCCTCACACAAGGGGCATCACTCTGCTAGACCTCCACAGTGCGAAGGTGAGGTCCTCCTTCAATCAACAGCGCTGAAGATATAATTACCCCAGGGTCACTTGCCTGCTCCTGAGCATGACCCTCTCTGTCCCCGCTTTCTTGCTGAAGCTGTATTTATGAACTACCTCTCTGTACCTCTGCTCCCTACAGAGCGCCCCAGCTCCAGAGCAGGGCGCTAAGGTCTTCCTCACCCATCCGTGAGGGTTACTCCTGTGGAAGTCATCCTCCTTAAAACCACTGTCACTTAATCAAAGTTCCTTGTGTTGAAAAGCAACACCTCTCACTATCTTCAGCCCAATGAGGCAGGCCCTGTTTTCATTTAAGCAGACCCTCTGACGGACGTCACAGAGGCCCATCAGGTGACCTGGCAGAGCAGCTCCCAGCTCGGTAGCCACCCTGAGGAGAACCTCCATCTTGGCTCTAGGGTCTTACCCATTAAGACAGTTGCTTTGGTTCTTATGAGAGCTCCTATCATTCTTTTTCTTTTAACTACTTGTCTTTAATAGCTTTGATCAAAAAGACCCCATAAGGTTATTCACAGCCCTAACTGTAGACTGAGGAACGTGCACTTTCCAACAACAGGGCACAATTCTTGAGCAGCAGTACATTTTTAAAATATAAAGATCCAGTATTATTTCGATTAGAAGTTATTTTTTAAAAACCCAAGGTCTTAGAGAATTCACAGATCATAACAGGAAGTAACTATTAATTTCATGTGCACATAATTATCAAGTCTTAATATGGTCAGATTACATATAAACATCCAGACTAGATAAAAATTAACACGCTACTTTGTTCAAGATCCCCATCACCTCCCACTATAAATATACCAAAACATATTTCCAACTAATCAGAGCTTCTATTATTAAATAAAATAGGCCTGACCTTAAGGCAGGTGCTTCACTTGCTTTTTGGCACATAACACAACTCACCCTACTTTGTTCCAACCTACTCAAGGCAGACGCTCCCCTACCATATCTGCCTGCTGAAATCATTACCACCTTCTCACACAAAGAAAGGACAAGCTGCCTTCTCTAAGCCTGCGATTCACTGTCTGCCTGTCCAGTGCTTCTGTTTATACTAAGGCTGGCCCTTGCTGGGCGTAGGGGTGCAGGACATAACGCCAGCCATTCAGGAAGCTGAGGAAGGAGGATCCGAAGTTCCAAGTTAATCTAGGCCACTTGGTATGATCCTGTCCTAAAATAAAAGGGGCTGGGGGCAGAGCTCGGGGGCAGAGCTCAGGGGCAGAGCATTTCCGTACAGCCCTGGGCTCAGTCTCCAGGTCCTAACCTAAGAAAACAGAAAACCCGGCCCTTTTTCGCCTTCTAAACCATGCCATTCACACAGATTGTCTCAGAGATTACAGGAGGCTAGACATTAACCAATTACCTTTTTCCTTAGAGCCGGTGTCCACGAAGAAAAGTTTTTCATCGGGGGCCTCTGACAACAAACCACTGCGACATGGAAATACAAAACCATTAAGCCCAAAAATGACAGAAGCCCAGGTTTAACCACTCCGATCAGCCTTCCTCTCGGGCCTGGTCCTTTGCCCGCCACAAGTCTTAATATTTAAGCGCAGCAAACTTGGCTGGGTGCACGGATGTACTTGCACTGAAAACGCTGTTACTTGTTTCCTTAAAATTCAAACTTCGGTGGGCGTTCCGTTTTGCTAACTCTTGTCACGGCTCCCCCCGGGGCCCCGCCCACGCTCTCGGCTTCCAGCGTGCAGCCCCAGCCCCGTCGCCCCCGGATGCCACGCCCCTCGTACCCGGTAGTGCGCTCCTGCAGCCGCACGTCCTCCAGGAACTGGTCGACCTCCAGCCCCAGCGGCTCCTCAGCGAGCCGCCGCCAGCCCCGCTTCTTATTTCTGGGGCCACGCCGCCGCCGTCTCAGCGCCGGGTCCACCGAAGTGGGCCGCAGCCCCAAGAAGCCAGAATCGGCAGCGCCTTTCGAGCGCCGGGCACTAGCGCCACTACTTCCCGGCGCCATCTTATTAAAAGGGAAGTACTCGTCTACCGGCAGTCAGAAATCCGGTCTGGAGCGTGTGCGCGCATCTCTCCCACCCTCTCCCGTGACGCACTTCCTGCGACAGCCATCTTGGTAAAGTACGAGCAAGGAAAACGTGAGGGAGGTTGCCATCTTGGTGAAGGATAAATGATTCTTCCCTCCTTTACTCTTTGCAAACGGGGTCTGCAGGTTCAAAGAGGCTGGAAGATATTATAGGTTCTTGGATTTCACCCTAAGCGAAACACCTTCCCTGGCCTCTTGGGATCTTTGCTCATGTTGACTTAAAGTTTTGGTAGTGGTGGGAACTGAACTCAAAAGTCTCATACATAATCAGGCAAATGCTTAGCACTAAGCTGTGCTTTCAGCTGATGATTGATTTTTAGGTCTAATTTTTTTTGGGGGGACAGGGTTTCGCACTTTAGCCCAGACCGCTTGCCTCTGAACTCACTTTATAGCCCAGGCTAGCCTTGGACTCACATAATCCTCCTGCCTCAGCCTTCCCAGGATTACAGGCATTCACCACCATGCCCAGTTTATGTGGTGCTGGGGAATCGAACTCAGGGCTTTGCACTTGCTAGGCAAGCACTCTAACCAGTGTGTCATTCCTCCAGCCCCTAGATCTAATTTTCTTAAAGAGAAATCAGAACTATCAATGGCAGATTTTGCACAAAACACATTGCAATCTCCAAACTTTTGACCTCTCACTGTTCCAATCTTAGAGTCAAAATCAAAACTAGGCTCAGTGGCCCAGAACTTTAATCCCAGCACTCTGGGCGGCTGAGGCAAGAAAATTACAAATTAAAGCCCATCTTGGGCAAATTTGTGACTTCTTGAGACCTTGACTCAAACAAACAATAAAAAGGGGCTCAGATCTAGCTCAGAGCGAAGGCCTTGTGTTCAATCCCCAGTGGGGGGGGAAAAATAATCCAAAAACTTTAGGAATGTCAAGGTTAGAAACAGGTCACGGGGACAGGAGGAATGGCTCAGTGGTTAAAGCGCTTGCTTAATAAGCACTAAGTACCTGAGTTCGATCCCCCGGCACCACATGAGCCAGGGATGGTGGCACAAGCCTGTAATCCAGAACTCTGGAGGCTGAGACAGGAGAATTGCTATGAGTCCAAGGCCAGCCTGGGTTCCATAGTGAGTTCAGGTCCAGCCTGGACTACAGAGTGAGACCCTGTCTCAAAAGAAGAAAAAGGGCATTATCATCAAGGAATGTCAGAAACATTGTCAGGATCCCTAGGGGCTGGAAGAATAGCACAGTAATCACAGCCCTTGCTTAGCAAGGATCCCTAGAAGCGCGCATAGAGAATCATTCATCCTGAGCAGGCTACTTTGCTTGCTTCAGTTTCCTCATCTGCAAAATGGAAATAGTGATGACAGATTATTCTGAAGATGAGACAAGGTTACTACATGTGAAGTGGCTGAAGATTGTGCCTGGCACCTGAGTGTTTAGCTATATTACTTTTTTTTTGTATAGTACTCAAGATTGAATACTAGGCCTTGCACTGAGCTACATCACCAGCCCGTTTTATTTTTTATTTTGAGATAGAATCTCTCCAAGTTATTAAATTGCCCAGGGAGGGCTTGCATTTCAGATTCTCCTGCCTCAGCCTCCCAAGGTGCTAGGATTACAGGGCGCCTCCGGGCCTGGTGGAGACATCATGTTAGAATCAACTCACCTTGGCTAGTTAGAAACTTAGAGGCCGCTGGGCTCTGGCAATCTGTCACAGATCCATGTCCCCTAAAAGCTTCTCTTGGCGCCACGTCGAGATCACACCGCGAGCTCGGAACTCAGATTCCAGCGCGGAGTGTTGGGAAAGTGACAGGTCCGGGATTGTGACCGTGAGACCTGAACACCGATCTCGGGCAGAGATTTCGGCGACCAGCCCGCCTGGCTCCAGAGTGTCCGCCAGAGGGCGCAGGGGACCAGGAAAGCCGGCGCGTGTGGGCGGGAGGCGGGCAGGGCCAGCGTGTCCTGGCGCGAGCGGGCGGGCGGACGGGCGCGGCCTCGGTGCTGGCGGGTTGCGCCGTTAGGCGGCCGGGATCCGCAGCGTCGCCTGCGCCCCTCTGGCGTGGCGTACCCACCCGGGTCCTGCGAGGGCGCACGGGGTCCAAAGTCGCGCTCGAGGCGGCCCACACCCCACGGCCCGGTTCCCAGGCTTCGCGGCGGGGAGGGAAGGAGGGATGTCCCGGGGGGGAGGGCCCCAGAGTCACTTTGCTTCGGAAACTATGCGACTTGGCCCCCAGCCCGGGCCTGAGTCACCAGGCTCCTCGGTAAGCGTTGACTCATGGACAGTACCCGCCCCGGGGCCCGGGAACCTGCCCCACCCGAGTCCTCCCGGGAACCCCTTTTCTGCAGGAAGAAGCGATCCGCGCCCCAACACTACCCGACAGCCACCTGAGAGGAAGCCTTGGCTTTATTCGCTCTGTGGGGACACTTTGGCTTGCGGCCCCTCTGGGTGTGGACAGGCCCACGGTGGGTGTGAGCATGCCAGCGAGGCACCTGGGACGAGGGGCGCCCTCCCTACTTTTTCTCGTGGGGTCGGTCACGGGGTCAAGCACTAAGGTGTGGTGAAGGCAGAAGAGGCACTGGGAGTCCCCACGAGGGGGAAGGCTGTAGCACCAAGAACCCTCCCCATGACGTCCCTGAAGCCGGCCCTGGAGAGCAGCCCTGGCAGGTCGCCCCAGGGACTCCTCCACTGTGGACTGGCGCTGCTGGTGGGCACGGGGCAGGCTGGGCAGTTCAGTGCAGGGATGCGCAGAGCTCGGAAGTCCCTCCGGGTAGGCGAGTCAGGGTGGTTCAGGGCCGAAGGGGTTTCTCCACCTGCTGCAGGATCCTTACCGGTACGACCAGAGTTTGGGGGCAACCCTGGCCTGGTGGCCATAGGCCTGTAATCTAGCACTTTGGGAGGCTGGGGCAGGAGGATCAAGCCCAGCCTGAGCGATTTAGCAACAAGACCCTCTCTCGTAATAAAAAGTAAAATGGATGTAGCTCAGTGTGAAGGCCCTGGGTGCACACGGCAGTACTAAAAATGAAGGGATTTGGGGGCTTTGCCCAAAGGGAAGGGGAGGGGAGGGGCTGAAGAGACCCCAGTGGTCCCAAGACCTGAAGCCACGACAGGAAAGACCCCTTGCCTGGCTGGGGGAGGAAAGGCATGAGAGGAGGTCTGTCCCTTAGGGTAGGGAGCAGGGCCTGTGCCTGGAGTCCTTGTGTTTGTGTGGCTCTGCGGGTGTCCCCTCCTGAGAAAGACAGCTCCGTGAGGGCCAGGCACATAGTAGGTGCTCAATAAATATCCACACGAAGGCCAAACAGGTGTGGTAGTGCAGCGGTGAGCGCCCAGGTGCCCACTGAATGCTTTGACTAGGGTGGCAGTGATGGTGGCGGTGGTAGCAGGCGACTCCTCCTGTTGTTCACAGGCGGGCAGGGTGGGCAGGCATGGCGCATGGCAGGGCGCAGCCGGGTGGAGCCGGGGAGCCACAGCAGGGCGAGCGGGAGGGCGGCTCACTCGGCAGAGCCCTTGTGGCGCCGCTTGGAGGGTGGCACCAGGCGGCGAGGCAGGTTGGCGGGCAGCCCGTGGCCCTCCAGCTTGGCCTCAATGAGGTGGCTGGCCAGGGCGAACTCCTCGTCGTCCAGCATGCCGTCCCGGTCCACGTCGCTCAGCTTCCAGATGCGGCCCAGCACGGAGTTGGGAAGCTTGGTCCCCACCATCCAGCTCTTGGCCTTGGAGCCGCTCAGCTTACCGTCGGCCGGCGCCAGGTTGTAGAAGATCTCATCATACTTGGACTTGTCCTTGGTCACCACCCACTCAGCCTCATCGTCGGAGCCGTCCTCGCCGTCCTCCAGTGCCTCCTCCGGCCCCCGCTCCACGAAGGGCCCCATGTGGGTGCCCTCGAAGGCACCGCCCTGCACGCACACCTCAGCGCTCTCCAGCTCTTCCTGCCGCAGTAGGGGCATCAGCCTGGCGATGTCCTGCGTCAGCATCTCATCCAGCGCGTCCAGCAGCTTGGGCTTTAGCGAGTGGAACTTGGTGAAGTCGTGGGCCATCAGCAGGTCCTGTGGAGGGGGACAGGGACACCGCAAGTCAGGACCCCCGAGGTGACTGGGGACGAAGGGTGCACAGGGTAGTGCGGCGTGGCACCTCTACCCACAGGTGCAGCAGCGTCCACCCGCCCGTTCAGACCCTCCCACCCATCCCCTTTCCTGCCTACTGCTGGTTTGTATGCAGACACAATGACCGGAGCTTCTGTGGCCGTGATGTACCGTGAGGCTTCCTGGGCCTGGTGGCCTAGCACAGAAGACACAGAGGGACCAGATGCTTAGTTCTACAAAGCACCACACTGGTATTGAGTCAGAAAACAATAGGGTCCCAGAATCACTTGGGTGGAGGGGTGGTCAGGGCCTCTGATAACAGTGCAGAGCCCTTTTACTATAGTTTAGCATCAGGTACAGCTTTACCAGAGCACAGCAGGTAGCGCCTTACCCTGCTCACCCCCCAGCTGCACTTCCACACCCCCACAATTTTAAAAGTTTTTGAAAAGTCTTGTGTAGATGTGTGTGGTACTGGGGATCATGCCCAGGGCCTTCACTGAGCTAAATTCCCAAGCCTTTTTTTTTTTTTTTTTTTCAGGACAGGGTCTCACTCTATAGTCCAAGCTGCACCTGAAGTCAGTGTGTAGCCCAGGCTGGCCTTGAACTCATGGTAATCCTCCAGCCTCGGCCTCCCAAGTACTGGGATTACAGGCATGTGCCACCATGCCCAGTTTATGTGGTTCTCGAGGTTGCTAGACAAGCGCTTCTTCTGCAGTGCTATTTCTCCAGCCCCACAGTTTTGGTTTTGAGATAAGATCCTGCCAAGTTGCTAATGTTGCCCAGACTGGACTTGAACTTGGTGTTCCTCCTACCTCATCCCTCCAGAATGCTAGGATTACAGGCCTGCACCCACCAGGCCCGGTGGCCACATTTGTTAAACTGTGGGGTCAGTGTCAGCACAGAGACAGCCAGGTGAGTGTATCTGGATAAAGTGCTCAGTAAACACCAGTGTGATATAGCAGTGCCCAGTGTATCCATCCTGACTGCTCTCAGCCGGGGTGACGCTGCCCTCCACAGGACTCCTGGCGATGTCTGGGGGCATTTTTGATGGGCACAGCTGAGGGAGTGCCCCTGGCATCTAGTGGGCAGATGCCAGGAATGTGGCTTAACAGCTTAGAGTGCACAGGCTGGCTCCAAGTCACCAAGAGTGACCCACCCCATGTGGCCGTGCTATTGAGGCTGGCTTCGCACTGGGCACCACGCAGGCAGTGCAGTGCCCTTGGCGGTGGGAGAAGCCAGCATACGCCAGTTTCCAGGCCTTGTGCTTGGACGAGGCATGGCAGAATCCCTCAGGGTCTGGGTGAGAGCCAGCCTTGGCTCACACACCACAGGAGTGCCTGGTGCACCAGCATCCGCCTGTATTCCCAGCCCTCTGGGGCACTGAGGCAGGAGGACCACAAGTGTGAGCCCCATCTGGGCAACTCAGCAAGACCCTATCTCCAAAAAATAAAAATAAAATGGAAGGAAGAAAAAGGGAAAATGGCTTGAAGACATGAGGGAACTTGCCTAAATGTAAAAAATAAAATAAGCCCTGAGTTCGGTCTCCCAGCACCACATAAGCTGGGCACGGTGGCGCACGCCTGTAATCCCAGCCTGTAGGTAGCTGAGGCAGGAGGACTGCTTTGTGTTTGAGGCCAGCCTGGCACAAGCAAGACCCTGTCTCAAAAAAATAAAATTCAATAAAATGACTGGAGACGCAGTTTAGTGCAAAGGCCCTGTGTTCAATCCCTAGTATTTAAAAAAATAACAAAAGGCCAGGCCCAGTGGTACAGGCCTGTAATCCTTGTAATCCCAGCATTCTAGGAGGCTGAGATAGGAGGATCCTAAATTTGAACCTAGCCCAGGCAATTTAACAAAACCTTGCCCCAAAACAAAGCCTGAAAGAATGGCCTGGGGATATAGCTCAGGGCAGAGACCCTGGGTTTGATCCCCTGTGCCAAAATAAATAAATAAGGTCACAAGCTTTGATGTCAGTTAAGGATGAAGTGCCAGTCTCCTGGCTGTCTTGGTGAGCATGACCTTCTCCCTGGCCATTTAAGCAGTCATGCCCCAACCAGGGCTCTGCATCTACCCCAGCCTGCCAGACCTGATCCAGCTCTTTCCCCCATATTATAATCCTGAATTTACAGGGGGATTCCCACTAGTCTCCCAATGCCTATTTGTTTTTTTTAATTTTTTCCCCATTTTATTGATAAGTATACATGCAAAATTTAACGTTTACAATGGAGTTGAGCCTTTTATGCACATACGTATTTTGTCAAGGTGACAAGGGCTTTCCCACTCTCCTTTTGTCCCTCCCCCTCCACTCCCCTCCCTCCCTCCTCTCCTACCCGACCCCCCTGTTTCACTTTGTTTTTCGTTTTAAGTTCTCCCAATGCCTATTTGTTCCTTTTTCCTCAGTGCTGGAATTCTGGAATATTGCCTGAGCACATGGCCCTCTGCTGGAAAGACTATACTTCCCAACATCCCTTGCAGCTAGCTAGCCACGTGACTAAGTTCTAACCAATTGGGTATAACCACAAATTACCTGCTCACTTTCTAAAATTACCCTGTTCAATATGATAGCCACTAGCCACATTTGGCTATTCGAATTAATTAAAATGAAATAAACCTATGACTCAAGTTTCTGTGTCTTTTTTTTCCTTTCTTTTGTGGTATTGGGGATTGAATACAGGAGTGCTCTAATACTGAGTAGCATCCCTGGCCCTTTGAAAAATTAATTTGTTTGTTCATTTTTGAGACAGGATGTTTTATATAGTCCAGGCTGTCCTCAAACTCATGATTCTCCTGCCTCAGCCTCCCAAACAGTTGGGATTACAGGGATAGATCATCACACCTGGCTGTATAATTCAGTTTTAATGTGGCTAGGGTCTATCAAATTGGACAGTGTGGTCTAGAACATTTCCATCATTGTAGATGGAACTACCAGATAGGACTATTCTGGAAAGTGTACTTAAACTATACCGTCCTCTTTCCCTCTTTCCCTTCTTTTTTTGGGGGGATGGTGGTGTCTGTTTTGACACAGGATCTCACTCTGTAGCCCAGGCTGGTCCTCAACTCATTCTGTAGCCCATGGTGGCCTCGAACTCAGGGCAATCCTCCTGCCTCAGCCCCTGGAGTGCTGGGATTGATTACAGGTGTGCGCCCCTAAGCTCCATTCCTCCGCCCTCCCTTCTGGACGAACGGAATGCAGGCACTATGGCTAAGTTTCTGCAGCCACTTTGCTCTGTGAGATTTCTCGGGCCTGGGACCAGGCATGGAAGAGAAAAATGACTACTGGGTCTGCTAGGAGAAAACAGGGGTGCCCACTCGAGGCCCACTTGGCTTCTTGGCCAAGGGCTTTTCTTTTTCTCTTCCTTTACTCAATAATCTTTTGCATGCTTGAGAGAGAGAGAGAGAGAGAGAGAGACCTCTAAAGGAAGCTGCTGCTGTGCTGAGGGATTTCCCTTCTCTCTGGTCTCACAATTCACAAAGCCAAGGTCCCGCAGACCCTGGCATGCAGCACCCTGTGGAGCCCACCCTGGGGAGGCTCACAGAAGGCCCAGCGCCCCGCGGCGGGCCCCCAACCTGCATCTTCTCGCAGTCTGGAAAGTCCCCCGGGGATATATGGTGCTCCAGCTGGATCTTGGCAAAGATGACGGGCAGCTTGAGGATCAGCTGCTTCTTCTTGTTCTCCTTCCCGAACACAGAGGGCATCTCCTTCTTCAGGTAGCTGATGATGTGCGCGTGAACCTGCGGGGAGTGTTTTACCTTAGTTGACTGCGCCCGCCAGGGAGGAGACTGCAGGGCAGGGCTTGAAAATGTGATGTTTTAATTTTTTGCAGCAATAGTGACCGAGCCCAGGGCCTTTGCACTGAGTGATACCCCTTCTCCCCAAGCCCCTTTTATTTTATTTACTATTTATTTAATTGAGACAGTCTCACTAAGTCACTAGGTGACCATGTCTGGGCTCGAACTTGCCATTCTCCTGCCTCAGCCTCCCAGAGTTCTGGGATTAGCAGCAACAGGTTTAGCGATCTGCGTTTTAAACAAATCAAGGGTGAAGGCAGGGCGGCCACGCTGCAAGCTCAGCTCACCTGGATGGGGCTCCCAGGGTGCTCCACCCTTCTGTGCCATCTCAGCCCCTGTGGGCCAAAGCCCTCTCCATCCAGTCTACTCCCACATACCAGCCTGAGCCTCTCCCTGCACACCAGCCCCAGCTGGTGCCCCACCCACGTTCCAGGGCCTCTCCTCTCCTCTCGGCCTGCTCCAGCCCCCTCCGCTGTGCCCATCTTGGGGAAATGGCACCCCTGGCCCTCCCTGTCCCAGCGAAGCCAGAAATCTAGACATCCCTGTTTTGGGGACCGGGGAAGGGCATAGCGGGGAGACCGGGCCAGGATCTTCACACTAAGCGATGTGCTCAGCCCATTTTAAACATGTTTGATTTTGAGTTAGTATCACTAAGTCAGTAAGGTGTGCAGGCTGGGCTTGAATCTGTGATCCTCCTGCCTCAGCCTCCCAGAGTGCTGGGGTCACCGGCCTGCACAACAGAGCCTGGCACTAGGATTATTGTCTCCTTTGGTGAATACAGACAGATCTAGTCCATGTACATACATGTTCTTTGGGGTCCTCAATAACTTTAAGAGTGGAAGCTGGTGCCAGATGTGGTGGCACATACGTGCAATCCTAGTCCTTGGGAGGCTGAGGCAGGAGGATTGCTATGAGTTGAAGGCCTGGGGAGCCCCAGCCAGATGGACCAGCCTGGACCACAGAGGGAGTCTCTGTCTCCAAAAAAAAAGTGGAAAATGGTCTGAAGGCCAAGAGGTCTGAGCACCACTACCCTGCAGGCCCTGGATCCTGCAGGTTTCTCCAGCTCATCTCTTCCCAGCTTCCTTGCACTCACTCTCCACATACTTCACCCGCCACCCTTGGCTGACTAGGAAGATTTCCACACCAACCTTTCCCCACCCCAGAGCCTTTGCACATGTCCTCTGCTCTGCTTGGAGCCTGCCCCAGTCTCTCTGCAGCTGACTCAGTGTCCTTTAGACATCTCCTCCTGGCAGAAGATGTTTAGTGGCGGGTGGGTGTCCCGACCACCACCATCCAATTACTTTGCATTGTCCTCAGTTTACCACAATCCATCATATTTTACTGATCTGTCAGTTTACTTATTCTGTGTCCCTTCATCAACATGGGAACCCCAGGAGGGCCAGCCTGTGTGCACAAAATACACTTGTGAAACAGCTGGGACAACCGTGGAGCCCACAATCTCATCAACTATCAAAACATAAAGGAGAGAGAATGAGGATTGGTGTGACTACTTTCTAAGTGCAATGGTGAAATGCTTATACACGAATAGAATAGCACAGTGGTTAGAGCACCTGCTAGCAAGCGCAAGGCCCTGAGTTCGATTCCCCAGCACCACAAAAGCCAGACGTGGTGGTGCACACCTGTGATCCCAGCACTCGGGAGGCCAAGGAGGATTGCTGTGGGTTAAAGGACAGTTCAGGACCAGCAAGACCCTGCCCCCCCCAAAAAAATTGGGCTAGGATCAGCATGCAGGAAGCCCAGGGTTCCATCCACAGCACTGAAACACTCCCACACCCCCACATACACTCACACCCACACACTTGGAAGCAGAAGAAAGCACTTACAGAGGCTGCATCTAGGGAACAGGATGTTGGTACCAATAGGGTCGGGGTGGGGGCACTACCATTTTGATTCTGAGACAGAGTCTCGCCAAGTTACTAAGTTGCCCAATGGCTGGAACATATGATCCTACTGCCTCAGCTTCCCTTTCCTTTTTTTTGAGACAGGGCCTTACTCTGTAGTTCAGGCTGGTCCTGAACTAACTATGTAACCCAGGGTGCCTCAAACTCATAGCAATGCTCCTGCCTCAGTTTCTTGAGTGCTGGGACTACAGGCATGTGCCACCATGCCCGGCTTATGTGGTGCTGGAGATTGGCACACAGAGCCTTGTGCAAGGCCAACGCTCTAACATCTGGGCTCGTTCTCCAGACCCCCTAACTTCACTTGTTTAATGTCTGCTTCTCTGCTTTAAAAAAGTCATTCTACAAGAAACGGAGTGTCAGGTAGTTGGTTCGCTGCCATATCCCCAAGCCCAGAAGAGTGCCAGAAATGGTACTGGCACTCAGCTTCTGTCCATTGGCCAGAGGCACTTTGCCCTCCCTAGAACTAGGCTCTCTCAGGATCACGGCCTTACAGCATCCTCAGGCGCCCCCTCCGGCCGCTGTCACCTCAACACCGAGGCAGGTCCAGTGGAGTCCACACCCCACCTGTGCTGACCGGGAACTGAGGCGCGGTGCGAGGGGGAGTAAATGAGAGTGCTTCAAGGCCTCCTATCCGACAGACTGCATGACGGGAGATACAGTGTGGGCATTGGTGGGTGGCCCATCAAGCGTGGCAACATCCCGCGTGTGGGGAGCAAGTGCGACGGGGTGCAGTTGCGTGGTCAGAGAGATCCTGAAACCCAGCTTCTGTGCCCTGGGAGGGCCAGGAGCCCGGGATGAACCTGCAGGGAGAGGGTGTGGCCTGAGCCCGAAAGGCCAATCAGGACAGGGGGTGTTGGTGCCGATGGGCGTGGCCAGAAAGAGTGGGCCAATGGGGAGAGGACGGAGAGGGGCCTGAGGCGGCTCTCGCGGACCCTGAGTGGGGCAGGCTGAAGGGCACTAATGGTTTTTCCAGGGAGGAAGCGGGGGAAGGTGCCAGGAAGAGATAAGGAGGTTACGGGCTGGGCCGGGGAGCGGGTCGGGCTCCGGGATTTGTCCCGGTTTCCGGAGCCGCCTCCTGCCTGGCGGGGTTACCAGGTGTCCGGCACTGCCGCGCCTCCGTCCTGGACGTCCCGGAGTTCCAGATCCCGCGTCTCCTTCCCCCAGAGACTAGAGCAAAGGGGGCGAACTAGGGGGAGACAGAGGAAGAGGGAGAAACGGAGGCTGACAGAGTGGGAGAGAAAGAAAGGAAAAGATCGAGACGGGAAAACTGGGGGCCCGAGGGGCTGCCGTCCCTCCGGAGCCTGGACGGAGTAGGGACGTGACCCGCCCCCCACCCAGGCTCCCGCAGTCACCCTGTCCACGCGGGCTGGGCGCTCCCACTGAGGATTCCTGCGGTGGGGGGTCTGACTCACCTCGCTCCGCTCTGCCTGTCCCGATTCCAGCACCTCGGGCTCCTCACCACCTAGAACCTTCTTGGCCGGCCTGCCTGCCCCACCTCCACCCTGGCAGCCTGTCTCGTGAAGCTCCACGTGGCCTCCAAAGTTCTTCCGAAACCAGGGCCCTTGGCCTGCTCTCCTACCCCAAAGCCTGTCCAGATCCTGGTTCACCACATCCTCTGCTGAGTGCCCAGCCCCCCTACTCTGCCCACCTGGAACTCCCCTCCAGAAGGAATCCCGCCCTTCCCCTGCTCTGAATCCTTCCCCAGTAACCCCCCCCCCCCAAGAGTCAGCAGGTCTCCAAGATGCCGGCTGTTTTGCCAAGTCCTCCATCTCCCTAGCCTCAAAGTGGGTTACTCCTGCTGTATGCGCTGGCTTCAGGAAGCTGGGCACGGTGGTGCTTAACTCCAATCCCAGCACCCTGGGAGGCTGGGGCAACTTAGCAAGACCCTATCTTGTTATTTATTTATTTATTTATTTAATTTTTTTTTTTTTTTTTTTTTTTGGAAACAGGGTCTTGCTCTGTAGCCCAGGATAACCTTGCACTCATGGCAATCTTCTGCCTCAGCCTCCCAAGGTCTGGGATTACAGTCCTGTGCCACCACAGCAACTTTATGTGGTGCTGGGGAGTCAAACTCATGGCCTTGTGCTTGCTAGGCAAACGCTTTAACTGCTGTGTCATTCCTCCAGCCCAAAAATTTATAGATAGATAGATACATAGATAGATAGATAGTTGGGGGCATAGCTCATTGATTAGAGTGCTTGCCTACCATGCACAAGGCTGTGGGGTCAATTCCCCAGCACCATATAAAAATTAGTCCAGTGTGGCACATTTGAGATGCTGAGGGCAGAAGGACTGCCATGGGTTGGAGGTCAGCCTGGCCTACACTGTGACTTCAGGTCCAGCCTGTACTACAGAGCAAGACCCTGTCTCAAATAAATAAATAAATAAATAAGGGCTGGGGGTGAAGCTTAGTGCAAAAACCCCGATTTTAACATCCTGCAATGCAAAAAATTACCTGGTTAAAAATTTTAAAATGCAATGGCTGTAACACTATTTTCTTCTGAGGTAATCAGCTCCCATCTCTTCCCCCCCTATGCTCTACCCCCAACCATCTCTGGCCATAGAGGGTTGGCGCCGTCCTGGCATGGGTCTGTCTTGTCCCCACAAGCCCAGCAGCTTCTGAGTCCAGCTGCCGCCTTGGGGACCAAGAGCTCCAGCATGGCAGGATGGAACTAGCTCGGTGGTGACTATATCACCAGCATCACCCAGCAAAGGGCCAGGCACAGAGGAGATTTTGTTAAAGGGACAGGCATGAGGGAGATTTTGTTAAATTTGAGGGCTTGTGTAGTGTCCCCCACAGAATAAATATTCACTGACTATCAGTCTGCTCCAGACCCTGGGGAAGCACCCCTGGAGGACTCCCCGTCCCTGACTCTGTAGAACTTAACCAGCCACCTAGAAGGCAGACAACAAACACAGACCCAGAGGCAGTAGGCATGGGGTGGGGAGGTGATAACACTAGGAACACGCCAGCCAATGGAGAGAGGATCAAGCAGGACTGTGCAGGTGGAGTTAATGGCAAGGAGGGGCAGGGACAGCCTTGCTGAGAAGGTGAGATCAGAGTAAAGACTGGAAAGAGGTGAAGAGAGGACCGAATAGCACAGCAGTTAGAGCGCTTGCCTAGCAAGCCCAAGGCCCTGAGTTCGAGTTCCCACCACCCTACAGCCAGGTATACTGGTTCACACTTGTAATCCTAGCACTTAGGAAGCTGAAGCTGAGGCAGGATGATTGCCTGAGTTTCAGGCCAGTCTAGCTACATAGTGATTTCAAGCCCAGTCTGGACTACAGAGTGAGAACTTGTCTCAAAAAAAAAAAAAAAAAAAAGAGGTGAGGAATGTACCACGTGGGTAGCCAGTGGGTAGCCAGTGAGATGGGAGCCCCTAAGGGGGAAGGTTTCCAGAAGGCCACAGCAAGGGCAGGGCTTGAGCCCAGAGTAGTAGTTAAAGCACTCGCCTTGCTCGCTCAAGGCCCTGCATTTGGTTCTCCTACCTTATAAAGATCAGCCAAGTGTGCTGGTGAATAACTGTAATCCCAGCACTTAGGAGGCTGAGACAGAAAGATTGCCATGAGTTTGAGGCCCAGACTGGGCTACATAGTGAGCTCTGGACTATCTACAGCAAGACCCTGTCTCAAAAAAAAAAAGGGGGGGCCCTGAGGCAAGATTGGGTACAAAGTATAAGAGACATGGGAAGGGAAGGGAAGATGGGGAAAGAGGAGGAGTGACTGAAGGAGACAACCCGGGAGCCACGGGGAGGACTGGCTTTTGTTCAGAAAGACCAGAGTTAGCTCAGTCCAGTGGCACAGGCCTGTCGTCCCAGCATTCTGAGAGGCTGGGGCAGGAGGACATCAGGTTCACGTTCAAGCCCAGCCTGGCAACTCAGTGAGTTAGTGAGACTAACTCTATTTTCAAGATCAAAAATAAAAATGAGTAAGGAGTGGCTGGCTTGTCTAGCAAGCCTAAAACCCTGGGTTCAATTCCCCAGCACCACATAATGCCGGGCGTGGTGGCACATGCCCATAATCCCAGCACTGGGGAGGCTGAGGCAGGAGGACTGCCCTGAGTCCAAGGCCAGCCTGGGCCACATAGTGAGTTCAGGACCCCCCTGGGCTACAGAGCGAGACACTATATAAAAGAAAAAAAATTGTTTTAAATGAGTGAGGGATGAGCAGGCTCCTGGGATGGATTCCCAGTTCTCTGCACCCCCCCCCCCGCCCCCGCCCGCCCGCCCAAATTCTAGAGTCACGGGACTTAAAAACAGAAAAATAGGAGAAGGGTATGATCTGGTAGCAAGAGAGGAGATAAGAAGTGGGACAGAGTCAGGACTCGGTGCACGAGATTCTCCGCAGTCTCCCCGGCCCACATGCACTCTGCGCCTCCGCGACCCCGACCCAGGGTGTCCTCAGGGCAGAGCCTGGTGGAGAACTCAGGGCAGAGGGGAGAGGCGGCTGCCCGCCGGCGCGCACCGCGCATGCTAGCTCACCCGCACCAGCCGGGCCCTCTTCACCAGGTCGTTGAGTTTGCGCAGCGCGGCGTGGCGCGGCAGGCCCTGGATGTCGCGGAAGAGGTCCTGCTCCTCCAGTTCGAAGAGCCGCCGGTTGTCGGGCACGAGCAGCGGCTGGGACCAGAAGGAGCCGATGTAGACGCGCAGGACCTCGGGCGTGCCCACCACCTTGCCCAGGGCCCACATGAGCGCCCCGTAGACGCGCATCAGCTGCTGCGTCTCCACCATGTCGGCCTTGTTGAGCACCACGCGGATCTTGTCCTCGTGGCCCCGCAGGGCGCCGATAGCTTCGGAGAACTCGTCCGAGATCTCCAGCTTGTGCGCGTCGAAGAGCAGGATGATCAGATCTACGCGCTCGGCGAACCAGCGCAGCACGGCCGGGAAGTCATAGCCTGCGCCCGGATGGGACAGGGCAGATCAGACCCGCGCCCTCCAGCTGATCAGGGGCACCCATTCTCTGGACTGATACCGGACTACCCAGATGTTCAGGTTGGTAACTATCCAAACGTCTGTGTTTGCAGAACAGCACAGGCCCCCAAGCCTGCCACCTCTCCCGCCCCCTGGCCCATCACTGTGGGTCCAGCCCCTGAAGCCGTCTGCTGGGGGGCAGGGAAGTCACCCGACATCCTGCTTGCTTTTCCATTCATTCAAGAGGCAGACTGAAACAATGATGTGGGCTGGGCCAGTGATCCTAGCACCCTTGGAGGCTGAGACAGGAGGATCTCAAGTTAAAGTCCCACCTGTGCAAGTTTGGGAGACCTTGCCTCAATCAAACCATAAAAAGAAGCTGGAGGTGTAGCTCAGAGCTAAGGTCGCTGGGTTCAATCCCCAGGACTAGAAAGAAGGAAAGAAAGAACCAGCCAGGGAGCGAGCCAGGAGCACAGTGAGCTCCCCACAAGCCCGCGGGGCTCCTGCTTCCTGGGAGGCTAAGGCGGTCTCAGCCTAGTATTTATGAGCTCACGGTCCACTGAGGACACAGACCAGTTCCTAGAGCGGTCAGGCTGCAACAGGGGACACTGAGGAGGCACCAGACCAAGCTAGGGGCAGGGAGAGCTCCCGGAGGAGGGGGCACAGAACCGCCAGTAGGGGAGAGAGCTGGCGGGCAGAAAGCAGGGGTCTGGTTCTGATTCTGCTGACAGAGCCCTCCCATCCAATGCCAAGGCCACACGCAGTGCTTCTGGGATCTCATTTTCCAGACAAAGACAGAGAGGCCAGGGAGGCTGAAGGACTCCAGACTTGCCCCAGGAGGCCACAGGCAGGAGCCCGGGACCTCCATGCACCCAGGGAAACGGCACTGGGGCAGCACTGGGTACCGTCCCACCAGAAGAGAGCAGGTTCCTTAGGGCACCCAGTGGGGTGGGGTGGGCCATTGTTGGGGGAGGAAGGGCTGGGTCACTGGAGGGCCGGTAGCTGGGCCTCCCCGTCTCACACACATATGTACTGGCCCGGATTTGGAAAGTATGTCTCATGGGGCAGGGAGGGAAGGAGGGGGAAGGTTGAGTCAGCGTGGGAATGGGGACGTGGCAGGGCAGGGATGGGGGGCCAGAGAATCAGCCCTCAGAAAGACTTCGAAGCACCTGCTCCGAAGCGCCAGGCTGTCCCTCCTGTGCTGCACCCCCGTGACTCAGTAACGCTTTCTACATCAGCACCCCTACAGCCTAGAAGGCTGAGTGTCACTGTTTCCAGTCTCCATGCAGAGGACAGATGGGCACGGAGGGACCGGGAGGAGGCCTGGGCAAGGTCCTACAGTTTAAAGTAGCAAAGCCCAAAGCCAGCCCATGACACAGGCCTGTAATCCCAGCACTCAGGGAGGCTGAGGCAGGAGGATTGCAAGTTCCAGCGCAGTCTGAGCAACATTAGCAACTTAGTGAGACCCTGTCTCAAAATTTAAACTAAAGTATGGGCTGGGAATGTAGCTCAGTGTGAAGGCCCCAGGCTGATCCTCAGTACTGAATTAAAGAAAGAGCCCGCCAAACTAGAGGCCAGCCAGGGGCCCACACTGTGCCACCCATGTGGCCACACATATGGCACACAGGTGCAGTCACAGCCCCACCAAGGCACATGTAGGCTCACACCCCACCACAGCAGCACACAGCCAGACACAATCAGAGCTTGCCCTACAAGATGTGGTCTGCTGGATACACCCTATCCTCCTGCCTCAGCCTCCCAAGTGCTGAGATTGCCCCAGTCCACCACCACACCCAGCTTATGTGGTGCTGGGGAATCGAACCCAGGGCCTTGCCCTTGCTAAGCAAGCACTTTAATCACTGTGCCATTCCGAATCCAGCCCCTAAATCCCCCAGTTGGACACAGATGCTTTTTCAGACACACACAGTTCTCTACATGCAGTTCACAAAACAACTTAGAGACAGTCTCACGTCCCACAGGCAGCTGCACGCTGGCACCCGGATTCCTTCCTCCGACAAAGACACACAGAAAGAGTCTTGCACACACATTTCCACCAAATGACAGAACCACAGCGTCCAACACACAGGCATGGCGATACCAACACCCAGTCACACACAGTGACACACTCCCTAGACACGCGCAAAGTCACGCACACACAGGAAGGGATCCTTCCTTTTCCTCTACCCCTAAGACCAGGGAAGGAGACCTTGTTCTCTCCTGTTCTCTCCTGCCCCCGCGGCCCTCTGCAGAGGCCTGGAGAGCCCCGTCCCTCACTGCCCCCACCATCCTGGGGTGGGAGCCCCAGGAATTCCTCCCCCTGGCCTGGCAGCGTGCCTTCCTGATCGTTTCTGCAGCTGCCTCCTGCCTTCCTCCCGGGCTGGGCCTCTGGATGTCGGCCAGGGACACGGGAACCCTCAGCGCCCTGGCCCCACCCGCCTCCGGGTCCCCTCTGCCCCACACTGCAGCCTCCTTTGCCCCGGTTTCTGGCCATTGAGAAGGGAAGAGGGGGAGAGTAACAGACGCTGGGGGGACTCAAGGACAGAGGCTGGGGGCAGGGCGCAGGTGCGGGTGGGCCCACGGGGAGGGTGGGGCCGGGCTTCCTCGGGGGCCCCCCTGGAATTCTCCCTCTCGGCTCCCCGGCACAGCTGTTTATAAATTCCAGGCCGGCCTTGGCCCCCGCCCAGGTTCCCGTCCCAGCCCCTTCCCAGCCCAGCTGCAGCCCGGCGCTCAGGGAGGCTCCCCAGCCTGGCCTCCCGCCGAGCCCGCTCCACCCCTGCCGCTCACTGGAACCTCGCCTGGCCTCGGGTCTCCCAGGCTCCTCACCTCTCCCTTCCACGCTGCTGACCCGCCCGGACACGCCGTCCCGGCCCCGCTCTCCGGGCCCAGCTCCCCCAGCGCACACGCGGGCAGCGGCCGCCTCGGCCAGGGAGGCCTTCCTGCTGCGAAGGCCTCGACCCCCCGGCCGAGTCTTGGCCCAGACCCCAGCCCTCCGACCCCAGGCGAGGGGCGCAGGCCCCGCCCCTCTCAGACCCGGGGGTCCGGGCCCCGCCCTCCTCCCTCAGACCCGGAGATCTTGCCCCGGCCCTCGCACTCCCTTAGAGCCGGGGTCCTACCCTAGTCCCCGCCCCCTCCTCCCGAGCCCTGCCCCGGCCCCGCCCCGCCCCCGCCCCGGCGCCGCCCCGCGCGCTCACCGCGGCTCACTCTCTGCTTGGCGCCGGACAGGATGCCGGGCGTGTCGATGATGCTGATGCTCTCCAGGACCTGGTTGGGGAGCTGGGCGCACATGAACCTGCACGTGGGGGAAGGCCAAGGTCAACACGGGGGAGGCGAAGGCAGGGGGCAGGAGAGAGAGGAAGTCCTGGCGTGCAGAGGAGGGGAGCCCTGGAAGGAGAGAGGGCGGGACCCGTGGAACCCGGAGCCGGGGGCTGCCCAGCCTGCTTTGGGCGGAGCCAGGTCCTCAGCCTAACGGCGGGGATCGGGCGCCGTGTGCGCGCCCATTTCCCAGATGGGCATAACAGAGGGACAGAGAGGCCAAGCCACTTGCCCGAGGCAGCCCCAGCCCGCCAGCGCGGCAGAGCCGGGGCTAGCACCGCGAGGCCGCGGCTCCCCTGCCTGAGGAACGGCACAGCCCAGGCGGGAGGGAGGGGGTGGCAGCTCCCGGGGGCCCGCGCACCTGTTGAGGAAGGTGTTCCCGAAGGGGTTGAGTTTGCGGAAGGGCTTGTCGGGGTCCACGACGAGGGCGTTGCCCGGCACGGTGCCCTCCGTGTCGCCGTGCATGACGGCCACAAAGCAGTCGGTGGTGGGCTCAGGCCCCACGCGGGAGCCGGGCACCTCCTGCTCCAGCAGGTACTGGATGAAGCTGGTCTTGCCTGTGCTGTACTGGCCGGCCACCAGCACCATGGGCTTGCCGTCAAAGTCGGCGTCCTCCAGCGCAGGCGAGTGGAAGGCCTCGAAGCGGTAGTGCTCCTCCAGCGGCAGCAGCTTGCTGCGGTACAGCTCCTTGAGCGCCGATGTCACCGTCCGGATGGCCTCGGGCTGCTGGCCCCGAGCCCCGGCCCGCTTCAGCCAGCTGAACATGGTGGCCGCGGTGCTCACTGAGCGCACACGGAGAGGCAAGCTGGGGGGAGACCTGCGGGAAGAGGGCCAGGATGGAGGCCAGGGCACAGGGAGGGGACTCAGGGGGGCAGATGGACGGGGGAGAAGAACAGAGGGGGGCAGGGAAGGGGAATTTCGCTGGGCAGAGGGGAGGCGGCTGCCAGGGTGGTTAGAGCCCTGCAGAGCTGGGCAAGGCCCCAGTTCCCTCTCCCAGCACTACGTCAAAAATTAGCTGGGCATGGTGGTGCACACCTATAATCCCACCACTCCTGAGGCTGAGTCAGGAGGACTGCTGTGAGTTGCAGACCAGCCTGGGCTGCAGAGCGCAACCCTGTTCCAAAAAACAAAAGAAAAACAAAACAAAAAACAAAACAAACAAACGCCTTCCTGAGTCGTATTGTCGTGTGACACACTTTCACAGAAGGAATTCCGTTTGTGCTGCAGGGACTGTGGACCAGAATGAGCCAGAGAGCAGCTGCCACCTGCCTGTGGTCCCCACCCTACCCCACCCCCAGGACCTGGGAGGCACACAGCTATGGTGTCCTGGAAAACGCCTCCTGAGTGCCGGGATGACCTGCATGTGCCACCACACCTGGCTAATTTTTATGAGGTGCTCGGGTTCTGAACCCAGGGCCCTGCGCATGCCAGGCAAGTGTTCTAACCCTGCATTATCCCCCAGCCCAGGAAAGCTCCTATTCTCCTCACAGATCAGACAAGGAAACAGCCTCAGAGGGAAGAGAGCAAGCTAGTGGTGACCATACCTGTAATCCCCACACTCCAGGAGCCTGAGGCAGGAGGATCACAAGTTTGAGCCCAGCCTACCAACTTGGTGACTTAGTAAAACTTGGTCTCAAAATTTCAAAAAAGGCTGAGGACAGAGCTCAGTGTCAAGACTCAGGGTGCAAGCCCCAGGACAAACACAAAAGAACAACATCAAAGTAGCTTGTCTATGATTGCGTGGCTAAAAAGGGCTCCATGTGGGGTGCAGAGGCAGAAAGTGGTCCTCAGAGCCCACCTCCTGCCCTAGGTCCAAGGAAAGGGGACAGGGACAGGAGCTACAGCCAGCCAGCCAGCAGCCGGGACCCCACACCACACAGTTGCCGCAGGGCCAGGGCAGGCACTTCTGTTTTCTTCACTCGTTGTTCCTGTCACAGGTCTTTACTCTCTTTTTTTTTGGGGGGGGGGCGGGCAGGAATAGTAACTTTATTGGGATAAGCACAAGAGGGTGGGGGAGAAAGTAGGACCCCCTAACAGCAGGAGGGGGGCGAGGGCACCTCTTTGTAAGCATCCCTCCATCCACATGGACAGACCCTGGTAGTACTTTGCCCCCAAGCTGCATCTCCAGCCCACTTTCACTTCTGATTTTGAGGCAGGGTCTCACTAACTCACTAAGTTTAGAACTTGTAATCCTCCTGCCTCAGCCTCCCAGAGTGCTAGGATTACAGACCTGCACCACAGGGCCCATCTTAGATGCTTATGACTTTACCATCTTTTCAAAGAATTAGCATTAAAAAAAAAAAAACGCAGAATGAGGGGTGGGAGGAATGGCACAGTGGTTAAAGTGCTTGCCTAGCAAGTGCAAAGCCATGGGTTCGATTACCCAGCACCACATAAACTGCCTCCTGCAGGCCCAGCACTGGAGAGGCTGAGGCAGGAGGATTGCCATGAGTTTGAGGCCAGCCTGGGCTCCCTCCTGAGCTCAGGAGCAGCAGCCTGGGCTACAGAGCAAGACCTTGGTCTCAAGAAAAATATATAAAAAAGCAGAATGAAATTTATTATATTATTCACACAAAACATAAATTTCTTATATAATCTGCCAATGTCCCTCTTTCCATGAACAGATCCACCACCACCCAGCCCACTAAGTCCCAGATCTGGGAATAATTTCAGGTCTCTCCCATTCCCCGCCCCTCTCCAGTCACCCCTCCGTAGAATGGCTGCACAGATCTGCCCTGCAAAGAGGTAGCTTTTGGTCAGATTGGAGTTTCCACATAACATTCCCCCAGGGAGATCTACAGCTGCCAGGTGGAGAAAGGCTGATCCCCGGACTGGGGCCGTGGCAGGACAAGGGGCCCCCAGGTCACGATGAGAAGGGCTAAACATCCATGCGGCAGGCCACAGGGACCAGGCCAGAGTGACAGGACCCCCCCGGCCCAGGATGGGGCGTAGGCACCAGAAGACCTGCAAATCTTGAAGATAAGAACCACAAAATTATGCTGTGCTGCGTGGGACACACAGGCCTGCAATCCCTGCACTCCAGGAGGCTGAGACAGGCAGATCTCAAGTTTGAGCGCAGCCTGAGCAAATTAGGACTCAGTCTCAAAATCAAAGTAAAAAGCGGGGGAGGGGGCGGGGGGGCGGGGCGGGGGGTGAGGATGTAGCTCAGTGTGAAGGCCCTGGAGTTCGAATAACCACCCCACGCACGAAATCACGACGCTGAAACAGGAATGGAAGGAGCCTGGGCCTGGGGTGCAGGGAGCGGAGGAGCCCTAGGCGGGGTCCCAAGCGGGAGGGACCTGGGCGCCTCAGGGAGTACGGTTGGCGTCGGGATGGCAGAGGAGGCAGCAGGGGGCTCCTGGGGGGAACCAGGGGACCGAGGTGGGCCAGGCGGTGTGAAGGGGGATCTACGTCTCAGATGGAAAAGGGGTTGAGGGGCCAGCGGGAAGACCCGGGGAGGAGTGCAGGATCGGGACGCCGTCACAGGCGTCCCGGCGGGGCCCGGGACTGCCGGGGTCCCTCCGCGGCGGGGCACACTCACCGGGGGCGCCGGGCGGTGGCGGGTCCGCGCTGATGGGGCGCCCGCGGAGCGGCCTGTGCTCGCTATGCGTCCCGAGCCGTCTGAGCCGGGTGGGGCCAGGCGCGGGGGAGGGGCGGCAGGGCGGGGGCGGGACGCGGCGCCCCCCCACCCCGTGCCAGGCTTCTGGCGCCCCCTGGCGGGCACGAGGACACCATCACCGCAGCGCGAGGGCAGAGACGTGAGCTCGGGGTTCGAATTCCACCTCCATCTCGGGCATTGGCCCTCTCCTGGTCTCCTTCCTCTCTCTCTCTCTCTCTCTCTCTCTCTCTCTCTCTCTCTCTCTCTCTCTTTCTCTCTTCTTTCTTGAGACAGAGTTTCGCTCTGTAGTTCAGGCTGTAGCCCAGGCTGGCCGCTACTCACAGCAATTCTCCCATCTCAGCCTCCGGAGTCCTGGGATTACAGGCCTCCACACCTGGTGTATGCGTGCTGGGGAACTGAACTCAGGACCTTGTGTTTGCTAGGCAAGTGTTCTCCACAGGCCTGACAACTGCACACCCATTCTGCGTTCTCCTGCATGGGTGAGTCTGTCCCTGGGGAAAGCCCAGTGCCTGGCCGGGTGGGGGACGCCCCTGCTGCTCCCTGGGGTGCCCCGGGCCCCTGGTCTGAGCACCCAGGCTTGATACCAAGTGTTGCAGGGATCTCACAGATGTTTGCATAGGGAATCTTCATAATTTTCAGGAGAAGCAGGCACACAGACACTGCTATCCTCAGTTTACCCACCAGACCGACAAGCCTGCAAGTGTGAATTCAGAACACCAAATGTTTTTTTTGTTTGTTTTTGTTTTAAAGGCAGCGTTTTGCCCTGTAGTCCAGGCTGCCTCAAACTCCCAGCAATCCTCCTGCTTCCAGCCTCCCGAGTGCTGGGATTAAGAAACCCCAAAGATTTAGAAAACTCTGGCTCTTGGAGGCTCGGTCCAGAGCAGAGCTTGTTTCCTGGTCCCGCTGCCTCTGACTCAGCTTGCAAAGCCTTGCACAGAACGCTGGCCAGGGAATGCAAGGGACATGACCTCTCTGGGCCTCGGCTTCTCTCTTTTTCTGATATGGGGATTGACTGAAGGGCCTCTGCTCTGAGCTACCTCCCTTGCCCGTTTTGTTGTTTATTTGATACAGATCTCCCCAAGTCGCTGTGTTGCCTAGGCTAGGTTTGAACTTGCCATCCTCCTGCCTCAGTCTCCCCAGTTTCCCCATGTATAAGCCTTTGTCTGGGCTTCACAAGTCTTTGCTCCACTGGCCTCTCTTCAGTGAGCCCTTCCCAGCCCCCCAACTGCCTGTTCCCCACCTGGTTTCCCTTCTTGGCACTTGTCAAAGTGGCCCGTCTACGTACGTTACTGAGTTTTAATCTCCTTCCCCTACCACTGGCTAGACTGCCCATGCCCCAAGCGCAGGGATTGTGCTGAGTGGTTCCCCGTTATTACCCTGGTGCCCAGAACTCTGCCTGGCACAGGACACTGCTTTCTTCTTTGAGAGGGTTTCCCTCTGAAGTCCTGCCTGGTCCTGACCTCACAACACAGCCCAGGCTGGCCTCGAACTCATTAACAAGCCTCCCGCCTAGTTGAGCCACTGAAGTTGTCTGCCTTGGGTTCCAATCCTGCTCTCTGGCCCAGTTACTGGGACCAGAAGACAACAGCTCACGGCCTCCCTCTTTTTCCCCCATGGTTCTGCCCTGGCTCCCACAGGTAGCCTGCGCCAGGGACCAGGGGCAACCCTGGAGTGCAGCTCAGCCGCGGCTGCCTCCCAGGACAGGAGGTGGCTGGGAAAGGCCTTGGGCTGGCGCTCGCTCCAAGCAGCAAAGACAGTGGACACGGGCTCACAGCCAGCCGGCTGCTTCCTGCATCTTCTGACCCTAGCAGTCCCCCAGAGGAGGCCAGTCCCGGTGGTGTGCGCTCAGGGAACACGCCACGCTGTCCCTCAGCCCTGGCTGCAGGTGGTCACCCCTGAGGGCAGAGGCCCCAGCCAGTGCATGGCCACCAGGCGCCTTTGGGGCCACCAGAGGCCTGTGATCTCGGGATGCAGCAGCTGGCACTTCACTTCCCAGGTGGGGAGGTGGGTCTGGAGCTAGGAAGGGGCGTGGCCCAACCTTTGGAGTCTCCCTGCTTCAGGGTCTCACCCACAGACACACTCGGGGGCCCACCAGGAAGCAGGCCTGGGCTATCTGTCTCCCTGCTCCAGCTGAGATCTTGGGCTGGCTTCTTGTGTCTGCCCTCCACCAGCCAGCAGAGGGCGCCGGTGGACCTAGTCAGCTGCGGCTCTCAGCTCCGCACCTGCAGTGGCTCTCATCACCCTAGCATCAACATCCTGAAGGAGCACAAGCTCTTGGTTGCCTTTCAGGCCTCACCTCCCGCTCTCTCCCCCGGGCTCCCTGGCCTCCCGGTTCCTTGTCACTCTAGACAAGCTCCTGCCTCAGGGCCTTTGCACTGGTAGGCTCTACCATCTTGAATGCTCATTTCCCAGAGATCCTCTAGGGCTCCCTCCTCCTTTTTCGTGCATGGCTCTGCTTAAATGGCACCTCCTCAAAGAACCCTGACTTTCCCATTTGATCCAACGACCTTCAGTTGCACTTGGGCAGGCTGTTCACTGTACAGGTCACTCAGTGAACGGGTGAGAGCTCACAGCTTGGCTCTCCACAGCTGCACCGGAGGCAGGCTGCTGCTCCCGGGTCTGTCTTCACGGCTTCCCCCTGCTGGGGCTGCAGAACTACCCGTCGCGGTGGTCGGAGTGAATAACCCAGCTCAGTTACTGTGGTAGTCCTGTGTGTGAGTCCAGTCCGCTCTCTAAAGCCTCTGCACACCCCGCATCTGCGTCGGCAGCACTTTCCTGGAAACATGCAGGGCAGCAGGAGGACGAGCTGCCCGGGGACATACCCGCGGAGCTGGCAGCGGGAACTCTGTCTCATTTCAGTGATGACTTTGCAAGCGAGTGCCTTTTTCTCTGTGTAAAACACATTGGCTTTTTTTTTTTTTTAAACACCTACTCCCCGGACGCTCAGGTCCCTTATGTAAGGGGCGTGGCATTTTCACGAACTTAAGCACACCCCCTGCACTGTTGAAATCCTCTCCAGGTGACAGCATATCTAACGCGATGGACCTAGGTGTGCTGTATTATTTAGGGAATGGCAACAAGAATGTCCGTACATGTTCAGTCCAGGTGCAGCCTTTTCTGATACTAGAGATGTAACCTGGGGTGCTCTACATGGAGGCCCCCAGCCACCACCTCCCCTCCGCATAGTCCCTCTGATTTTTACAGACAGCAGCATCTTGCTTAGTTGTCCAGTGGGACTTGAACTCGGGATCCTCCTGCCTCTGCCTCCCACGTGCTGGGATTACAAGCATGTCACCGTGTCAGCTCTAGCACCATTTTTTATTTATTTTTTGAGACAGGGTCTTGCTCTGTAGCCCAGGCTAGTCCTGAATCCACTTTGTAGCCCAGGCTGGCCTTGGACTCAGGATAATCTGCCTGCCTTAGCCTCCCAAGTGCATAGGCCACCAAGCCCAGTGTATGTGGTGCTGGGAAATCGAACTCAGGGCCTTGGGCTTGCAAGCCAAAAGCTCTTTAACTGCTGTGCCATTCCTCCAGCCCAATTTTTTTTTTTTTTTTAACTTTCAACTGTGGCAGGCAGTTGAATCTGATGTGAAACCATGGATATGGCTGTATATATATTAAAAAATATCTTCAAATAGCCACAGACAAATGCAAATGACACATGAACCTGTTGATGGTGACATGGTGATGGAGGCTTCGCAGGCTAACCTTCCATTTCCCTGGGGGAGCCAGCTCCGGTAGCGTTTGCAGGTCCCACAGGGCCTTGCTAGAAATTCTGTGGGAACTGTCAGCCTGCCTGGCTCATGCTGCTGCCCAGGCCTAGAACAGGGCCTGGTATGCAGTAGGTGCTCAACAAATACACTGTTCCCTTCCACACGGGCCTCACCCCAAACCCCAACTCACCCCCAACACCCAAAAGCAGCAAGGCTGAAAGGGCATGAGTACCATTTTAAAAAAAGGATCGGTTTTTTAATTTACAAGAGTTCTAAATGTACAGAATTCTCCTTTAAAAAATTGTTATACACAATAAATACAGTACAAAAAATTTATCTTACAGTACTAGCTTTGTCTCCAAGATGTCAAAACGTGGCGGCGCAGGAGGCTGGAGGCAGGAAGAGAGGGAAGACATCGGGCGGGCAAGGAAGGCCCGGCCCTGCTGCTTGGATTTCAAGGTGTAGGGGCAGGAGCGCCCAGAACCTCTCTCTCTCTCTCTCTCTCTCTCTCTCTCTCTCTCTCTCTCTCTCTCTCTCTCTCTCACACACACACACACACACACACACACACACACACGTGCACACACGCGGAGGAGGCTCCTGCCGTCCTCTGGGGCTTGGGGGTACAGGCTGGAGGCCACGCCTGGCGGGCCCCTCCGGGCCGCAAGTGCCCTGGGTCAGGACCCAGAGATGCCGCAGACAGGACTGGCACCCCGATGTGGACGGGGAGCGTGGGGCGTCCAGTCCCTGGAGGCGGGAAGAGCGTGCAGAGACACGCCCGCACGGCCCTCCCGGGAGCCCCGCGCCCCAGCCCGGACCACGCAGGGAGCTGACGCAAGCGGGGGGAAGAGGCCTTTGTGACTCAAATAACTTAGGCAAGAAGAGCTGTCGAGGGTCCCGGCTTGTGCCCCAGGGGCCTGAGGTCTGGCCCCCGGTGTTATCTGTTTAACGTCCGCGCCCCAAGGCCCCCATTGTGACTGGATGGCGGGAAGGCCTCAGGCCTGTGCAGGGGTGCTGGGGCAGGGGGCGCGGCGTGGGCGTACGGGGGCGCGGGGGGCCGGCCGGGGGCCTGCTGCAGGTTTAGGATGCTGTCGATGGCGCTCTGCAGGTGCTCCGTGAGCGCGTCGTCCTGTGGGCTGTCGCTAGAGAAGCTGGCCTGGTCCACGTCAGGGGACTGCGACTTGCGGCGCTTGGTGGGAGGCAGCGGCGGCTCCCAGCCCGGCTCCAAGTCCGCACCGTGCCCACCCTGGGGGGCGCCGGCCGCGGGCTCGGGCGGGGGGGCGGCCTTCAGCATGCGCTGGTACAGCTCATCCTCCACGGCGGCCAGCTCGCGGATCAGCCCGCTCGTGGCCTCATCCACCTTGGTGGGCAGCGGCGCTGGACTGCCCCCACGCGCCCGGCCCGCCCCTGCGTCACTGCCACCTGCTGCCTCCACGTTCTCACGATAGGTCTTGCGCAGCGGCAGGCGCGGGCCATGCGCGTGCGCGTGGGGCCCCGCCGCGGAGGGCTTGCGCTCAGCCAGCGGGGCCGGCGGCGGCGGGTGGTCCACGGTGCCGTTCATCTGGCCGGCGGGTGGGGGCGGTGGGGGCCGGGGCGGGGGCTCGGCCGCCTTCGGGGTGGCCGGGGGCGGCGGCTGGTGCACGGGGTCCAAGGCCGTGTTGTGCACGACCTTGCTGAGCCCCGCTTCCTGCTTGATCTTGAGCTTTAGGCCGATGCGGCTCCGGGCCTCGTAGGTCTTGATGGGCGGGCGGTTGCGGGAAGGCATAGGGCCGTCCTCGTCGGCGTCCAGGGAGGAGGTGGCCGAGGACGAGGAAGACGAGGACAAGGAGGAGGACGCGCGGGCCCAGGTCACTGATGGGGAGCCGCCGGCCCCGCCGTGCCGGATCACGAGCTTGGTGGGCAGGTGCGCAGGGGGCTGCGTCGAGGCCCCGGAAGCGGAGGACGATGGGGGCCCGTGGCCAGGCAGCCGGTGGCCGTCGGAAGCGGCAGAGATGGGGAGGCTGAGGGAGCGTGAGGAAGACACGTACTCATCTGTGAAATCGGGGGCAAACCATGTAAGTCAAGAAAGGGAAGAGGCTCCGGGGACGGAGCTGGGGGGTTGCTGCACCCCGGGAGCTCTGTCAGCAGGATCCACAAACTCCTACGACATAGGGCTCTGTGGGACCCTTCGCTAGGAGCCCCAGACCCTCCCACGGCTACTCACTGGCCATGAAGGGGTCACACTGTGCGATTAAAGGAATGAAAATAACGCAAAACGGAAGTGTGGGTCCTCAGCGGCTCTGGAACCAGACACCACCCGCGTGGGGCCATGCAGGATAGTCAGCTGAACAGCACAGTGCGTGTGTGTGCACCTGCATACGCGTGTCCACCAGTGTGGCTATACACACGGGAGGGAAGCAGTATCTCCTTTGATGAAAAAACCTAGTCTGGGCTGGCTGAGTTAGGATGGTCTCTGTTCTCCCGTGGCCTGGTCCCCTGTGGAGACGGTCACAGGCACTCACACGGCGCCTCCCAGAGTGCACGGGCTACGTCAGAAGACACTGGCTGACCACTGTCTCACCTTCCTAAAGATGAGGCCCCGAGGGATGAAGATGGGGATTTTACCCCAACTTCTGCTTCACGGATGAGAGGAGAGGCACCAAGAGGGTAACTCGTCAAGGTCACAAGACCAGTAAGTGGCAACGCCAGGATCTGAACTGAGGTAGTTCTGGTACAGTTAGGTAGTCCTACCTCTGCCACTGTGGGAGGCCCTTTCCCCCACAGGCCGGGCTGCTGCCCCCTGACAGCCATTCCTTTAAATACTAATTGGCTACCATGGGTTTGACGCTCAAGGAGAGAAGAAGAAAAAGCGGAGCCTGAGTTTGTAATCCCAGAACTCCAGGAAGGAGGGCAGACTGCAAGTCTGAGCCCAGCCTGGGCAACTTGGTGACTCAGCAAGACCCTGGGCATGCTGGGTGTGACTGCTCCCTCTCCTGCAGCCTGGGGCGAGGCTGTGAGATGCTGAAGGTAGACACTTTCTTTGGTAACAGGGTCTCGCTCTGTAGTCCAGGTTGATCCTGAACTGAACTCACTAAGGAGCCCAGGCTGGCCTTGGACTCAGCAATCCACCTGCCTCAGCCTCTTGAGTGCTGGGATTACAGGTGTGTGTCACCATGTCCAGGTTATGTGGTGCTGGGGACTTTCACCGCTGTGCCGTTCCCCCAGCCCTGAAGGTACAGATTAAAGACAGGGTCAGCACAAGCACAGGACAAGCACATGGTCAGCACAAGTGAGTGTGGCCACTGCACACCTGGCAACCCAAGAGCCGTGCCCGCCTGCCCCGCCCTCCCTCTGTTCCCTTGCTGTCTTTACTCAGAGTGGCCCACTACACCAGGATCCTCAGTACCCGACAGCACCAGGAGGCCCTGTAGACCAGGGGCCCATGAGAGCCCAAGAGTGTGTTCCAGCGCCACCTCCTGGTGGAACCAGATCAGGCGGCATGGAGCAAGTCGCCTGGGCGCCCTCCCTGCTGACCTGGCTTCTCTTTAGCCAACTGCTTATCCAAGGCGAGGGTGGTCTTCTCCTCCTGAATGAACATGCGGTCGATCATGACCATCTCTGCCGAGGGGCTCACTCTCTGTGGGGACAGAAAAGACGACAGGTGGCTGAAGAGGTGCGGCGTCGGGAGCCCGCGACCCTGAAAAACGCCAGAGATGGTTTGTTTCCTTCCTCCCTCCCTCTCTCCCTTATTTACTTCCTTCCTTCCTCCCTTTTTTTTTTTTTTAATCTCGGAGTACTGGGGGTTAAACCCAGGGCCTCTGTACTCAGCTACACTTTCAGCCCATTTAAAAATTTTATTTTTTTGAGACAAAGAGTCACTAACTCACTAAGTTGCCCAGTCTGGGCTTCAGACTTGAACACGCGATCCTCTTGCCTGGGCCTTCCAGAGTGCTTGGGGGTTACAGGGTGGCACTACCGGGCCTGGCCCTCCAGTGTCCTTGTGATCTGCCTGACCACTTTCCCTCCCATCCCCTCTTCCTGCAGAGACGAGGACCGGGAAGGATCAGCTGCACATGTATGAGTGAGCGAGCGAGTGAGCCTACCCGGGACTCCTCCAGGAGCAGGAGCCGGTACTTGTTGAGCATGGCCTGGGTGCGTTTCAGCAGCTGCGTAGAGACCGTCTCGAACTCCTCATCCACTGCCGGGAAGAGGAGGCAGGGCCAGAGATGTTGGGGGGCTGCAGACCGCGTGCATGCACTGACCACTCCCCCTCCCCGCAAGGCCTAGGCAGATCTGGGCCCCGTGGGGACGTTGTGGGGGGGGAGGCCTCACCTTTGTGGTAGTCGCTGGGGGAGGGGAGGGTGCCCTGGTAGACGTGGTAGGGCAGGAGGCGGTGCAGGGCATCCTCGAAGGAGGGGAAGGCTGTCTTGTAGTCGGGGTGCAGGACAGAGCCCTGATGTTTGTGCAAATGCTCCAGGAAGCTGTGGGCAGGGCACACGCATGTGTGCACGCACACACACGGAGCAAGGTGAGGGCCAGGAGAAGGCCCACACTAGACATTTACCCCAAGCTCCAGCCCAACACCACACCAGGACAGAGAGCACATGCTACCACACGTCCAACACGGCTGCTCTGTGTCACTGCCCCCAGCCACCAACCAAAGGGAACGGGTGCCACACTATCCCCATTTCACAGCTTAGGAAGCCGAGGCCCAGGAGGGTGAGGTGAGTTGCTCCAGCCCAGAGCACACAGAGGAAGAGGCGGGGCTGGAGCTTAACAGCCTGCAGCCTGCCCTGCCCTCTGCTAGGCGGTCCCAGCCACTGGGCAGTGTCTCTGCCCAACTCTGACCCAGCGCGTGGTTAAGTGCACTGTTGAGACCCTCGCGATGTGACTGTCTCCCACCAGCTACATCCCTCCTGCAGCCTTTCCTGAAGAGCTGCACCCCAGCACCACGGGGCAGGGACTTTGGTGCCCCAGCATCCAGCACAAGGCACACCGAGTGCCAACACTCAGGGTGGAATAAGAGTGAGCGTCCGCCTCTGCCCGCTGAATTCCCGAGCAGCAGCCACCCGCCCCATCCCGGGCCACCGCCTGCCCACCTACTTGTCTCTGCCCCCTGGGCTGCATCCAGCCCGCACCACTTGGCCCGACACCTTCCTGCGTCCCCATTCAGTTCTCCTCACCCGGCCGGCACTGCTGCACTGGCTCGGTCCAGGGCGAGCCTGAGGGGCCCAGGGAACAGTGATGGCACCGCCCAAGTCCCTGCCCGCCCAGCCAGCCCTCCTTTTCCCACCCACTGACACAGCCCCTTCTCTCTCTGCTCGTTTGGTTCTGTTGGGCAGCGTCTCATACACAGTCCAGGCCTCACACCTGCGATCGTCCTGCCTCAGCCTCTGGAGTGCTGGGCTCACCACTCCATTCTCCAGGGCAGAAAATGGAGGGTGTACCAGGGAAGGCAGCCACCCAGAGGTGGGGGGCCCGTCCGTAAGGCTGTCCCTCTGGAGGACCGGGGCGCCAAGGGCCAACTGGCACTCACCTGGCTTCCTTGCTGGGCTGCAGCGCGGCAGCTTTCTTCAGGCCGCTCATCTTGCCCTCAAACTGCAGAGGAAAGAAGGCAGTGATGGACTGCAGGTATCCGCCTTCCCGGGGCCCAGAGGGTCCCAGCTGTAGGATTCCCTGGCCTGGCTCACCCTCTGCCCGGCCCCTGCTCTGTGGCAGTCTGACACAGGGCCCATCTCATCTGCACATTCTCTGCCCTGGCTCGCTGCTCCTGTCCAGGCAACAATTCCCCAAAACTTGGGGTCACAGCCAGGGCCTTCATACTGAGCAAAATTCCAGGCCCGTTTCCATTTTTGTTTTCAGACAGGGTCTTGCTAAGTCACTAAGTTGCCCAGGTTGGACTCAAAATATGTGGTCTTCCTGCCTCAGCCTCCCAAAGTGCTGGGATCCCCAACATGAGCCCCCACCTCGCCCTGACTCCCCTCTCTAGTGCAGCCCCGCCTCTGGCACTGTGGTCTCTGCCTGTCCCCTTCTGTCCCTGTCCCGTGACTCAACCTGACAGGCTTGTCTATGTCTACTTTCCACTCCCTTTCATGCTCCTGTCCGGCGCTGTGCCCAGCTGCCCAGACCCAGTCCCGCCCCCTGCTCAGGGGTCGTCTCATACTGTCACCAGCTGTCTTGGTGGCTGGCTGTCCCTGTCCATCCATCTCTGTGTTTAATCTCTGACCACCTGTCAGTGGGTCTAGCTAGCCCCTGGCTGCCACTGTCCAAGGGTCCCAGCGCGAGCCCGCCCACCCTGCCCATCCTGCCCACAGTCCTGCACCAGGGACCCCTTACCTGCAGCCCAGAGGCCTTCCCTGGCCCCGACACGGAGGCCTTGGGCACACTCAGGGTCGGGAGGTTGCTGGCAAAAGCTTTGCTCTCCGCAGGAAGCAGAGGAGGGAGGCCTGGGGAGTGGTGGGGAGTCAGGGCCCAAGGTCATGGCAGGAAGGGAGCCCCTCTTACCCCACGGTTTCCTGTGGCCCTGGTGAGGTCCGACCTGTGTACCCCAAAGCTCTGCCCAGCCCATCCTCCACCTCTCTGCCTCCCACCCACCCACCATCAGGGCCTGCCATGCCCTACCTGCAGCGGCCATGGGTGCGGAGGTGGGGGGATGGCTGGAGGCGATGGGCGTCCCAGCTGGAGCCTGCCCACTGACCAGCACGGAGGCGGTGGGGTTGGCGAGGGCACCCAGGCTGGTGGAGGTCTGTGGGGCAGCGGGGGCTCCCCCCGCCTTGTTCTGGAGGATGATTCCGGATGGCACCTGAGGAGGGACAGGTGACTGTGGGGTGAGGGGGCGTGGGCTGGGTGGGAGCTGGGGGCAGCCACTGGCCCTGCCTCGATTACCTGGTGAAATCTCTCGAGCAGAGCCTTCGGCTGGGGCAGCGCTGGGAAGGGACTGGTCACCATCTGGAAGGTCCGAGGAGGCGGTAGGGGCGGGGCTGCGGGCTCGGGGACCAGGTGGAGGGTTGGTGGGGGAGGGGGAGACTTGTGGGACCCCTGGCCAGGCGGAAACTGGATCTGGAAGTCGGGGGGCGTGGGCGCTGGCAACCTGGCAGGTGTCTCAGAGGAGGAGGCCACGACTGAGGGAGTGGAGTTGGGAGGGAGGTGGGTGGCCGGGGGCAGGGGCCCATCGGCTGGCTGGGATGGCGGGCGCAAGGGGGGCTGCGTGGGGCAGGGGGCAGCAGGGGCTGGGGTGCTGGAGGTGGGGGGTATGCCCAGCTGGTTCTGGATGACAAAGATGCTGGGCAGAGCTGGCGGGGCCTGGGGCGGGGCACAGGGGTGCAGGGCTGGCTCAGAGGGGGGCCGGGACAGGCTCTGGGGCTGGGAGGGGGGGCGCGAGTGGGGCCTGGAAGGAGGGCGGGAGGGTGGCTGGGCTGGGTGTGGGGAGGGCAAGTGGGGGCTGTCCCCCAGAGGGGCCTGGGGAGGGAGTGATGGGGAAGAGGAAGGACCCGGGCCCTTCAGTGGAGCTGCTGCTGGGATCTGGGCGGGCGGGGGGGGGGGAAAGGGAGGGGGCAGGGGTCAGAGCCAGCCTGGGCTCCCACTGTCCCCAGACGCTGGGGACCCCGGCTGCCCCTGCCCAAGGCTGCCTTCCACACCTACCTGAGTCCTGCGACAAGGCTCCACCATGGCCACCCCTTCCCCAGGTCCCAGGTCCATGCCCACCACACTGTCCCTACTGCCCCACCCCCCTCTGCCCATCACCCTCTCTCCACCCGCATCACACTCCACCCCCAGATGAAGGCGGACCCTGCAGGGAGGGGTAGCAGCGGGGAAGCGGGCGGCAGGGTCAGCGGCTGCCCAGCCAGCGGGAGGCAGCAGGCCAAGGAGCGGGGAGTGGGCAGCGAGGCGGGGCAGGGGGCATCCCAGGGACACCCTGCCACAGGTCCAGGCGGGTCAAGACAGCAGATACCAGCGCAGACATTGGGGGCCGTGGGGCTGGGGACAGGACTGGGAGGAGGGCTGGGCACTGGCAGCAGGGTTCCTGGGCCCCTGCATCCAGATCTGTGCTCGGCAAAGCCGCTGGCCAGCAGGCACGTGTGAGCTGGTGTGCTGCCACACCACCCACCCTCCCCTGATGCCACTGCCTAGGCAGGCCTCGCTGCAGAGCCTGGCCCTCGAGACCCGCCTCCCCACAGACAGGCCCAACTGCACACTTACGACCCCTGGGTGCCAGCTGGGCGCCAGCACTCGCCGACGGAGCATGCACGGTCGCCACCCGCCCTGGCACATGTCAAGGATATCGCCACCGTCTGGAGGGCAGCTGTAACCCACACTCCCGTCACAGAAGCCCCCAGGGAGCCCAGTAACTGCTCTGGCTGCTGGTAGAGGGCGGAGCTGGGACAGAAGCTCCAGTCCATGCAAAGGCCAGCCCATCTCACAGCAAAGAAAAGCCCGGCTCAGAGTGGGGGGAGGGAGGTGAGGACACGGCCGGGCCGCACTGGGCTGCTGCACCCACGTCTGGGCCTCTGCCTCGGCCTCGGCCTCCCACGTAGAGGCTGTGGTTTCAGAGTCACTATCGACTTTGGCCTCCAAGTCCCTGGGCCCTGCCAAGCTGGGCCCAACTCAGCTATTTGGCTATTAAAAAGCAGAACGCAACAAAAAACAGAACACAACAAAAACAGCCTATGGAGCCATCCAGAGGCCTTCTCCAGAGGGCACCCAGAGAGCTCTCTGGGGCCTACATAACCCCCTGGGGCAGCTTGGACTGGGGCCTTTGGCCCTGCAATGGCCCTACCAGGAAGCTGTGATAAAGAAAGCTGAGAGGTGATTACTGTCTTCTAAGGACACACGTAAGGGGCCCTCAGGCGAGAACCCAGGGCCTGATGCATGCTAGGCAAGAGCCCTTCCATTGGCCACACCCTGGCTCTCTAAGGACATTTTTGACCTTGCCCAACCTTTCCACAAAGAATTCACTGCAAATCTTTCTTTCCCTTTCTCCCCCCCCCCCCCCTGTTTTTTTTGAGTCTTGCTTTGTAGTCCAGGCTGGCTCTAAACTCACTACATAGCCTAGACTGGCCTTGAATTCCCAGCGATCCTCCTGCCTCAGCCTCTGTATTTCTAAGTCTTAAAAACAATGGAGCTGAGGGGCTGGAGGAATGGCATGGCAGTTAAAGCACTTTCCTAGCAAGCACAAGGCCCTGGGTTCGACGCTCCAGCAGCACCACATAAAGCCAGGCATGGTTGTGCACATACGTAATTTCAGCACTCGTGAGGCTGGGGCAGGAGGACTGCACTGTGTTCAAGGTTAGCCTGGCCTACATAATGAGTCCAGGACCAACCTGGGCTGTAAAGTGAGAACCTGTTTCCCGCCCCCCCAAAAAACCCAAACTAAACCAAACCAACACCCCCCCACCCCCCCGCAAAACCCACTACATTGGAGCTGAGGGAATAAGCTCAGTGTTAAGCACTTGCCTAGCAACCACAAAGCTCTGCGTTCAATTGCCAGCACCATATAAACTAGGTATGGTGGCACATGCCCGTAATCCTAGAACTCAGGAGGTTGAGACGGGGATTGCTGGGACTTCAAGGCCAGCCCGGTCTACACAGTGAGTTCAGGACCAGCTTGGACTGCAGAGTGGGATCCTTTCTCCAAAAACAAACAATTCAGTCTTTAAAAAAAGAATGGGCCTGGTATAAAGGTTGAGGGCACTGTGTGTGCTCAGCACATATGCTTAGCATGTGCATGGCCCTGGCATCTATCCCCAGCACATCACAGCGAAGAGAGAGGGAGAGAGGGAGAGAAAAAAACATACAAGTACCTGCTTGGGGCACCATCCACTGTGGGCATACTTAAAGGAGGTGACCAAGAGCAGATGAGCAGCACAGGACCCACACCCCTAAAAGCCTTCCTGGGGCCCGTGGTAGTGCTAGAGGACCCTGTGAGATGCGTGGGTGACACTAGATCATGGGGCGGCTGGGCAACTCGTTCATCACATGGTGCTGTGTCCACGCCAAATCTGCTGATTGTTAACAGTCTAACTGCTAAGTAAGACAATGTCCTCGTGGGGCTGGAGGAATAGCACAGCAGCCACAGCATTTGTCTAGCAAGCACAAGGCCCTGGGCTTGATTCTCCAGCAACACATAAGCTGGGCATGGTGACACACACCTGTAATCCCAGGCTGAGGCAAGAGGATTGCCATGAGTTTGAGGACAGCCTAGGCTACAGAGCATAACCCTGTCTCAAAAAGAGAGAGAGAGAGAAAGAAAGAGAGAGAGAGAGAGAGAGAAGCAAGCATTGCCAAAGGTTTGTGATGTGTAAACATGGCGTGGCAGAATTCAGCCACCTCCCACTCCACAGAGATGGGCTGGCCTGCGCCTCCTCTGAGACTAGGTTACACAAAGCCGGTGCCTCTCCTGCCACATGCTCCCTCTCTCCCTGCTGAATCGGCTGTTTGGGAGATGCTAGCAGTGGCCGTTCTGACCTGCCCTTGAAGAGGACCACTCAGGGAGAGGCCGAGGCTCCACGCCAGCAGTCCCACCAGTGAGCATGGCCACAGACCTGCCAGCCTACCAGAACTTTGTGTGACCACGGCAACGGCAGACATCTCAAATTGACCTAGGCGATGCCTCAAGCCAGCGCCTTCAGCCCTGATCCTCACATTGCAAGGCACATTAACCCTTGCCAATTTTGGCTGCTAGTTTTAGAGGTCATTATTTTATTTTATCTTGAGACAGGGTCTCACTCTATAATCCAGGCTGGTCTTGAACTCACTAGGTAGTCCAAGCTGGTCTCAAACTGAGGGTAATCCTCCTGCCTCAGCCTTCTGAGCGCTGGGATTATTACAGGTGTGTGCCATCATGCCTATAGGGCCCCTTTATTACACAGCAGAAGAAAACTAACGTATCTGATTAAAGAGTAAAGAGCTCACAGTTTTCCATAGTAGTCTTGAAATTTTTTCACATGTGAAGTTTGTATTGGTTTGGGACTGAGTGCCCCTCAAAAGCCTCACCTATTTGCATGCTGCAGATTACCCCTGGGTACCAGGTGCCATTGAGGGGGGCCTGGCTGGGAAGGAGCATGCTGGCCCCGCCCTGCCCCTCTCACCTGGCTTCCCACCGGCCCTGCAGTAGACGCTTTCCTCCAGCTACACCAGCACCAAGCGCTTCCACCACTGCCCACGTGTGGACTGTGACATTCTGAGACTGAGCTAAAATAAACCTTTCCTGCCTTAAACTGTCAGAATCTGGCAGAACTGGCGGGTCAGAACTAGCCACCGCTGGCATCTCCCAGAGCAAAGAGCCAGTTCTGTGGCCACAGAGACGCACCACCGTATAGAGTGGGAGGCAAGTGAATACTTACGTGAGACACTCAAGACAGTAAGAAAGTAACTCAGAAAGAGCCAGGCACTCAGAGGCTGAGGCAGGAGGACTGCCATGAGTTTGAGGCCAGCATGCACTACAGTTCAGGACCAGCCTGGACTACAGAGCAAGACCCTGTCTCAAAAAACAAAAACAAACAAAAACAAGGAAGCTTTAAAAATGCTAGTATGTTTAAAGTGTTTCTCAGTCTAACTGAAGATGCAAACAAGGGGCTGGAAGAATGGAATAGTGGCTAAAATGCTTTTCTAGCAAGCACAAGTTCCTGGTTCAACTCCCCAGCACCACATAGAGCTGGGCATAGGGGCGCTTGCCTGTAATCCCAGCACTCAGGAGGCTGAGGCAGGAGGATTTTCCTGAGTCCAAAGCCAGCCTGGGCTGCATAGTGAGTTCAGGACCAGCTTGGACCACAGATCGAGACCCCATTTCAAAAAAAAAAAAAAAAAACTGCAAACAAGCCAGGTATAGTGGAACATGGCTGTAATCTCTGTACCCTAGGAGGCTGAAGCAGGAGGATCACATGTTCAAGCCAAGCCCAGGCAACATACAGACTTAGAGCTTGTTTCAACATGAAAAATGACAAAAAGATCTGGGGACGCAGTTCAGTGAGAAGACCCTCAGCTCAGTCCCCAGCATGTGACGTGCACACAGCACAAACACATGCGCACAATCCACAAACCTAATTCACAGCCCAAAGACCCACTGCAGGTGTTAGGATTTAGAGTACAGACAAAGCTCATCTCTCAAATACAAAGAGCCTCTAGAATTCACTAAAAGTAAAACGAGATGAGAAAAATGGGCCAAAGTGCACACGTGGCAGTGCTGGTACCAGGCTGCAGGGGTCGCTCAGTGGCAGAGCACCTGCCCAGGAGCGAGAGGATCTGGGTGCAACTGCCAGCACAGCGGTGGAGACAAAGAAAGAAGAAACAGCAGAAAGAGAAAGGCAGGCACAGGGGCACGTACCTGTCGCCCCAGCTAGCTGGGAGGCTGACACAGGAGAATCTTAAGTTCAGGGCAGCCTTGGTTTAGCAAGGCCCTATCTCAAGGGGGCAAAGAAGAAGGCATCTGAGCTGCTCCTTCAGCCTCACACGGAGGGAGGCAGAGCCTGGCTGCGGCCTGGAGGGCACAGCAGAGCATCCCGGGAGAGCTGGCCACGGTGCACATTCAGAGGGCGCTTCGAGACCACACAGAACCAGGTGACTCTGCACGGGCCACTGGGTGCAGAACGTGTGACCTTCTGGAAACACACGGGAGACAGGCAAGCCACAGGTGCTGCTTATAGTAAGGGGCTCACACTCAAGGGGCAAGTACGACACAAAAATAAAAAAAATCCCAGCACTCGAGAGGCTGCGGCAGGGGAGCAGCCAGGTGTGATGTGTCAAGGCTGCCGGGACTGCATGGTAAGTCCCTGTCTCACAGAACAACAGAAAGAAGTGCGTTACTGTGGTTGCCCGGAGGGAACATGGGTGGGTGGGACGCTCGCTTTTCCTTGTATTTTAAATTTATTATTATTATTATTATTATTATTTTGAGACAGGGTCTCATTCTGTCATCCAGGCTAGCCCTGAACTCTATGTAATCAGCCCAGGCTGGCCTGGAACTCACGGCAATCCTCCTGCCTCAGCTTCCCGAGTGCTGGGATTATAGGCTAGTTTTCCCACATCTGACTTATGTGGTGCTGGGGAATCCCACTCAGGGCTTTGAGCATACCAGGCAAGTGCTCTAACTGCTATGCTACTCCTCCAGCCCTATTTTATTTTATTTTTTTTTGTGCTGTAAATTTTTTCTCCCATAATAACTATTTTTATTAGTATTTTTTTCAATACATAATAATTCCACTCATCTTGGGCGATTTGTGTTTCCACTTCCCTGTTCTTGTCTTTCTGCAGTGCTGGACTTAGCCCCCAGGGCCTCTGTATTGAGCTACATCTCAGACAAGGTCTCAACATGTGGCTAATTGCCCAGGCTGTGCTTAAACTTGCAATCATCCTGCCTCTGCCTTCCACAGTGCTGGGATTAGAGCCTATGCCACCAGGTCTTAATCTTTTTATGAAAAAAAAAAATGAAGAGATGGGTCAGAAAAAGGCCAGGGCCAGAGGAACACTCCCTACTGAGGTGTCCCCTGCCCCATGGAGTGGCGCTATAGGTGGCTTATCTTCCTTCTTTGTCCTCTGTATTTTGTCAAGTCTCTACATGAGTGAAATTACTATTGTTTTGAGATAGGATCTTGCTCTGTAGCCCAGTCTGGTCCTCTCACTACAGAGCCCAGGCTGGCCTTGGACTCAGGGCAATCCTCCTGCTTCAGCTCCCAAGCACTGAGATTACAGGGGTGTGCCACTGGGCTTGGCTTATATGGTGCTGGGGAATTGAACTCAGGGCCTTGTGCTTGCTGGGCTGAGTGTTCTAACCACTGTGTTGTTCCTCCAGCACCAAGTAAAATTGTTTTTACAATTTTTCCTCTTGTTCTACCCCTGCTCCACTTTCCCTTTCTGTGCTGGAGATGGACCCTGGGGCCTCATGCACACTGGGCAATTGCTCTACCTGAGCTGCTCTCCAGGCCAACTGTTTTCTGAGATTAGGTCTTACTCTGTAGTCCAGGCTGTTCCTAAACTCACTACCAGGCTGGCTTCAAATTTACAGTAATCCTGCTGCCTCAGCCTCACAAGTGCTGGGATCCTGCCGCCTCTGCCCCAACGCCCAGCTAATTTTTACGTAGTGCTGGGGAATCAAACCCAGGGCCTTGTCCTTGCGAGGCTAGAGCTTTATCCACAGAGCTACATCTAGCTCCAGCACCCCTCATTAAAAAACAAAAAAAATGCCACATGAGTAAATTTCAACCAACAGATTTCAGCTGCCAGCCCATGGGGGTCAAGATGCTGAGCTTCCTGCACAGTTAGAAGACCGCGCAGGGGCCGCCAGTTTCCAGCCCAGCAAAGAGCAAGCCGGTACAGCAAGGCGGCCGCAGAGCGCGGAAGGAGACAGCCTCGGCCACGCATCCTGAGGGGGCCACCTTGCTGGGCCTCCCACGCAGGAAGCGCTTCCCTCTGAAGCTGTACCCTGCAGGTGCGTTCCCACGGGGCGCAAGGAGATCCGTGGGTGTGTTGTTTGTCCACACTGAGCGCAAAGGCTCCCGGGAAGTGACCAGCGTGGGAAACTCCACTAAGCAGCCACCAGGAAACAGGACGAAGTAATCATGGAGAGTCCAGAGGCTGGGCCTGTGCACCCACAACTGCTGTCCTCAGACTGAACCGGGTGGAAAGGAAACAGGTACAGAAAAGAACTGCACTGTGTGGTACCATCGCTGCCGCACCGAGCCACAGCCCCCAGCTCTCCTGTCCTTTCTCTGAACCACACCGTCGAACACCAAGTTAGGCAGTGGACACACTGTACTGGGAACTATGAATCATCTAGAGACAACTTAGACTTTGAAAGCATAGGACAGCCAGCCCAGTAGCATAGGCCTGAATCCCAGTGCTCAGGAGAATTCCAAGTTTAAGCTCTGTGCAGGCTTAGAGAGACCTTGTCTCAAAATCAGAAATAAAAATGGGCTGGGGACATAGCGTAGCGTGAAGGCCCTGGGCTTGATCCCCAGCACCAAAAAGAAAAAAAAAAAGTATACAAAAGGATATGCAGGAGACTGCCAGATCCATCTCTAGAAGGGCCCTGAGTGTCTGTGGATTTCTGGTGTGAGGGTCCTGGATCAGCCCCCATGAACGGAGAGAGAAGATTATGTGATGAAATACAATCAGGGCAGGGAAATAAACAGGCCAAACCCGGCCTCTGCCAAGCCTGGCCAACCACTGCATAGCCCCCAAAAGATAAGTATAGTTTCTATGGTTCTAAAAAATTAGAAAAGAAAAAAAAATCAAAAGAATAATATTTTGTGACTTGTGAAAACTCCATGAACTTCCAAATACCAGTGTCTGTAAATGGGGCTTTCTTGAAACACAGCGAGGCCATGGTTTCCATAGGGTCTGTACCACCTCCACACCCTGATCAGAGGCCGTGGGCCCTGCAGACTGCTGGCCTGTTATACAAAGTTTGCCTAGAAAATCAAAGTAATACTTAATAATTTGTCAGTCACCCATGGCGCCCATTAGTCAATTTGGTGGGTTGTAATGAGCCTTTTGTTTTATTTTATTATTAATTTTTTTTTTTGAGACAGGGTCTAACTCTGTAGCCCAGGCTGGTCCTAAAATCAGGATGGAGCCCAGGCTGCCCTTGGACTCACAGCAATCCTCCTGCCTAAGCCTCCCGAGTGCTGGGATCACAGGCGTGTGCCACCACGCCCGGCTTATGTAGTGCTGGGGAACTGAACTCGGATACTTTGCGCTGGCTAGGCAAGTGATTTAACTAACCACTGAGCTATTCCTCCAACCCTTATTTTACTTTTTAAGACACAGTCTCACTCTATAGTGCAGGCTGGCCTAGACCTCAGGGCAATCCTGTTTCAGCCTCCTGTGTTCTGGGACTACAGGTGTGATCTACCATGCTCCTGTGATTAGCATTAACAACAATGTAATACCAGGAACAGAATTGACAATGCCGCCACATCTCAGGTGTGGTGCTAGTGGGTATTATTTTGTGAAACCTGTTGCAGTGACACCTACACTCACGTGTGTCCTGGGTGGTGACACAAAACGGAATTCTTTTGATTCCAAGACAAGATCTCTCTAAACTGTCCACACTGGGCTTGAACTTGCAATCTGCCTGCCTTGGCCACCACAGTGCTAAGTGGCCTGTGCCACTGGGCCCAGTAAAAAAAAGAAAAAAAAAATACACACACACACACACACACACACACACACACACACACACACACACACACACGCACTTTTTGAGATAGAGTCTCGCTCTGTAGGCCAACTGGTCCTAAACTCACTGTGGAGCCCATGCTGGCCTAAAACTCAAGGCAATCTTCCTGCCTCAGCCTCTCGAGTGCTGGGATTACAGGTGTGTTACCACACCCAGCCACAAAATAGAATTCTTCTCCAGGGTGGTAGCAAAAAGAAGCCTGAAGGGCAGTGCTTCACAGTTCAGTGCTAAACCAGGCCCATGGGCAGGTCTGGTGTATAGGCACCAGGGAGAGCGTCCGCCTGCACAGGCTGTCAAGTCTGGCTGGACCCAGAGGTCAGAGGTGGGCAGTAAGAGAGACATAGGTATGCCGGGAAAAGTGGTCTTCAAGTGGGAGACTCTGTCTCCCCATAAGACACCTGGCTGACCCTCAGCCATTCCTCTGCCTGCTAACTCAGCAACCACACGAGACCCTTCCCACGCCAGGCCCTGTTTAGGCCCAGCCATGATAGGGCCAAACCCCTGGCCTGCAAGGTGACCATCCCCTCGTGTGCATCCTGCCTGGGCACAGTGACCTCTGAGTGCTGGTCTCTGCAGGGCATCATGTGACCTACTTGACAAGCAAAGGTGCCGGCCCTGGGAGTGTGGGAACGCACGCTAGGTCTGCCTTCCTCAAGATGGCAACTGCCTCTGGCAACAAACCACCTTGATGTGGACAAGGGGGCAGGGCAGGCTAGTGCAAGCTAAAGCAACTCTCCGTGACTCAGTTTCCTTCCTGAAAATGAGGATAAGGTCACCACTTACCAGGACAGGCTGCCCTGAGTTCTCCCTGAGAGAATGCTTGGGGCAGCCCGCCGTTGGTGGGGTGACTGCACCCCCACCTGTGATCCCTCAGCAAGTTTCCAACTGTCTCCTGAGCCTTCTGCCTCCCCAGCCTCTGAGCAATGGCTATCTTACCCTTGAGGTCCACCGGGGCCACCACACTTCTACTCTTTCCACCCACCAGACCATTTTCCTGTGGTGACCAGAGGGACCACGGGGAAGCAGGAGACCAGACCGTGGCACGAGCTGGCAGGTTCCCAGGCCCAAACTCCTCCCTGTGACCGGCACGGCTGACCCCTCCAGCACCACCTGCCTCCCTCCCTCCTCTGTGGTGTGTTTTTGAGTCCACAGCTGCCCATGATGCTCTCAAATCCTGCCCGACCAGTGACCTCACCCCTGGAGCAGGCCCCCAGCCCTGCCGCTGGCAATGCCGCCGTCTGCCTGGGTGGTGCCTGTGGAAGTCCACGCGCCCTCCCTGTAACAGCACCGTGGGGTGCTCCATGAGCCCACACCCCACTCACTAAGTCGACATTTGCCAGGTACCTGCCACCACCTGGCACTGTTGCTGGGGGTGCAGCAGGGCCAGAGCAGATACACCCCACTGTCCTCCAACATCTGTTTACAGGTTGCTCAAGGCCACATGGCAAGTGGCAAAGTCTGAAAGTGAAGCTAAGGTCGTCAAGGCCAAGTGCATAGCCCCCTGGCCCTTCGCTGCTGCTCCTCCTCTTCCCAGCCACCCACTGTCCTTTTTGAACACACACAACATCCCCTCCTCCAGAGTAAAGGGACAACCCTCCCTCAGCTCCCATGTGCTGCGACTTGTGAAAATAAAAAGTCATACTTTCTCCCAAGTAAAGAGTTTCTACAAGTCAACAAGAAAACAATCAATAACCCAGACGTTAAGACAGCAACAGATCTGAGCAGCATCATAGAACAGTTCTTACAAACAGCTCTTCATTGAACAAAACCTGACAGACCTCATTCACACTACAAGCAATGCACATTACAGCAACACAAGACACCCTTTTTCACCTAGGACATGGTCAAGTTCAACACTGACAGGACTGTGGGAAAACAGGCACAAACACACCTTGCTGCTAAAGGTTAAAGCCAATGTATATTCTATGGAGGGCAATTTGGTATTATCTACTAAAAACGGAAATGTGTATCCCTTTAGAACCAGCAATTCCCTTTTAAAGAACTTATCCTGGGTCTGGAGGAATGGCACACAGGTTAAAGTGCTTGCCCTGCAAGCACAAGGCCCTGAATTTGATTCCCTAGCACCACATAAAGCTGGGTGTGGTGGTTGGCACACCAGCCCTCAGGAGGCTGAGGCAGGTGGACTGTCCTGAGTCCAAGGCCAGACTCGGCTACACCAGTGAGTTCAGGACCAGCCTGGGCTACAGAGTGAGACCCTGTCTCAAGACAAGATAAAAAGGAAAAAAGAAAAAAACGAAAAACCTTATCCTACAGAAGGACACACATAACAAAGTTTTCTTTGCAGCTGTGTGCAGAGCAGGTTGAGATATGGAGTGCCTTAACAGCTCAGCAGCCAGGACTAGCTCGCAGATGCAGCCGGTCCGTGAAACAGGACACAACGTCCTAGTAAAAAAATGAAGGACAGTCTGTGACACCAATTTTAAGCGATAAAAGAAGTCGGAAATTTGGTGTCATTTTTGTAAAAATGGAAGGAAAAGAGTCCACTGCATTTTGGCGGAACAGCGAGGTAAGCCACCACCCTAAGAGGGCCACGGGAGGGCGCCTGGAGCGCACCCTTTGGTGTCTTCTGCACTGTGACCTGAGTGCACACTCCCCTCAGCCATGAAGTCACTAACTGCTAACTGAAGGGCAGAGCGTGATTCCAGTTGTGTGCGTCTAGTGTCCCTGCCTAGCCCACGGGAACCCCGGTTGGCCCCGGACTCAGTGTTCAACATCATCCTCGGGACACACTCAGGAGAGGGGAAGCGGGAGGACACAGGGGCAGAGAAGAGCCATTTCACCCACGAGCAAGCCAGAGGCAGGCAGGGGCAGGAGCGAGGAGCGGGCAGGGCGGTGCTGATCTGCGCTGAGCAAGGCTGCTGGGTAATCTACCTGGGGGGCCGGAGCCGGGGAAGGCTGGCCTTCAGGGGCCTGAGGGCCGAGGCCAGCTCCTTGGGCGATGGGAGTGACCAGGGCTGGGTCTTGGGCGGGAGGCGGGGCGCTGACTATGACCGAGGCCGGCACGGAGAGGTGTGGGCCCTCTGTGGAGAGGGGCTGCTGGCTCCTCTCCTGCAACGGGTGGCCGCACCGGGTCAGAAGGCTCCCCCTTGACCCCAGCCTCCTGCCCACCCACCGGTACTCCCGGGGCCCCAGAGAAGAGGGCACTGTGTGGCCAGGCCAGGAGGCTGGGCTCAGAGGCAGGAAGCTTGCCACCTGGTCCCTGGCTCCACTCGGAGCCCAGTCTGCCATCTTCCAGCCTCTCCTCCCTCCCTCACGGCCCGTCTGTCCACCCATCCACGCCCCACTAGCTCCCTCTCCAGGATCCCACTTGCCCGTCTGACCTGCCCCTTCTTCTCTTTCTGTCCAGTAGCCAGTCCAGCCACTTGTCCATCTGTCAGCCAGCCTGTCTGTCTGTCCCCTGCCAACCTGGCCAGGTCCCTTAACCCCTGTTGGCCTCCTCGGGAGCCCACACCCATGGTGCCTATGCCCTCCTGAGACCCGAGCCCAGCTGCCTGCCCCCCTGCGGTGCCACCTCCCTGCCCAGGCCCTGGTACCTGGGGCAGGAACATCTGCAGGGAGTCCTGAGTGAGGATGGCTGCGGTGGCTGTGGAGGGCGGCTGCCCCAGCACGATCTTCTCAGGGCTGGATGCCAAGCCCGGGCTGGGCTGTGGGGTGGTAGCCTGAGGCGGGGCGGCAGCCTGTGGAGTGGGGGCCTGCGGGGGCTGCTGCAGGCCCAGAGGCAGCGGTGTGCTGACAGCGGGGGGTACGGGGGGCACAGGCTGCACAGTCAGGACAGGTGTGGCCTCCCCGGTGGTGGGGGCGGGGGTGGTGGGCTGCACCAGCCCATCAGGTGTGTTGAGCATGGCCACGGCGCTGGGAGGCAGAGTGACACCCTGGAGGACGGTGGTGGCGGCAGGGCCAGCGGGGGATGGCTGGCTCTGCGTGGGCAGGCTGCCAGTGGCCAGCGACACGGGCATCTGGAAGAGTGCTGGCTGGCCCACCTGGAGGGGGGCGGCAGAGAGGATGTGGGCTGCGCTGTGGGCCCCGGAGTGGGGGGCCAGCACAGGGCCCAGGCTCAGGGGGCCGGCCAGGTTCTGGTTGGTGAGGATGGGGTTGGCGATGAGCTGTCCACCTGCATGGGGGGCTGCGGCCGTGAGGATCTGCCCACCCACGTTGGCCGGCAGGGCGGAGAGGGGCTGGGGCAACGGGACGGCGGATGTGCCAGGCAGCAGGAACTGGTTCTGGCCTGGCAGCACGTGCTGGGCAGGGATGACGATGCTGCTGCCCTGGTTGAGGAGGTGGACGCTCATGGGCTTGCTCAGGGCACCTGGAGGCTGAGGCGGCGCCGTGCCCGCAGTGGTGACCGGGGGTTGCTTGAAGACATTGGCTTGCAAGGCAGGTGCCGGGAAACTGGACAGCACCACATTCTGGCCTGCCTTGCCTGCAGCCATGAAAGTCAGATTCTGGGGGGCCTTAGGCTGCTGTGGGAGGGGTCCTGGCTCACCCTGTATGGTGAGTGTGGTGCCTGCAGAGGCAAAGGGCTTGGGCGTCAGCTGGTAGAGCTTGGGGGGCAGCACTCCGGCAGGCTTGGGCTGGATGGGCGTGGGTGTACGGTGCAGGATCACGTTGGGCGCTGGCACCAGTGGTGACGTGCCAAGGCCTGGGGCCACTGCCAGTGGCTGTCCTGAGGGTGTCCCACTGGCCACTGCTGTGGCAGCCCCCGTCCCTGCAAACACTGAGTTCCCATTGAGGGTGGTGGCCACGGCGGTTGGGAGGCTCTTCTGGATGACCAGGCCAGCCCCCTGGGGGGACACGCCAGCTGATGCCAGGGTCACTGGCTCTGAGGGGCCAGCTGCTGAGGCCAAGTAGCCGCTGACAGGCACCTGCTTGGCTAAGAGCTGGGAGGTGGGAGGGTTGAGTGCCATGACAGGCTGGCCCACCACCTGGATGGGTGCCAGGCCAAGTGTGGCAGCTGCGGTGCCCCCAGGGCTGCCGTTGGGCAGGCTTTGGAGGCCCGGGATGGGCTGCAGAGTCACGTTGCCCAGGCCCACAGGCTGCAGGAATGGCTGGACACTCAGGGCCTTGTTGACCACGTCCTGGGGTGGCACCAGGGCCTGGTGGGTCAGCACAGTGGGTGGGGCCTGCAGGCCCAGCAGGTCAGCACTGCCTGGGAAGAGTGCCTGGGGTCCTGCAGCCACGGCAGCTGGCCCTGCTGTGCCTGTTTGACCTGCCCCTCCATCTGCGGGCTGCAGGGTGGGCAGCTGGAATGGGCCCAGGTCCAGCTCTGCCTCGGCCTCGAGCGTCTGCTCAGTGATGTTGGCTTCCTGTAGGCTCTGCTGAAGGATGTCACAGGGCTGGTCGGCACCCCCGCTGCCTCCACTTCCACCACCTGTGGCAGGCGAGCCCAGGATGTCATCTTCCAGGAAGTCTAGGTCTACACTGGGAGCTGGCTGGCTGGGCTCAGGGTTCAGGTGGTTGCCGGAAGCTTCTTGCACGTGGAGCTGGAGAACAGGAAGGAGGAAGGGTCAGCTGAGGGTTAGTGATGAGCTGGGCCAGGCCACAGTTGCTTGGGTGTCAGGACTGCCATGACAGAACCTTCCATCTGGAGGTGGCTGGACCTGTGGTTAAGCCCCGTGCTTGGCTGTGCAACCTAGGGCTTGCTAAACCTGACCTCAGTTTCCCCATGTGCACCCTAGCATGCAAGTGTGACCAGAGCTCCACAGGCAACACCAGCTGTGATGCGTCACCTCCACTGGTCTTTGCCTGATGATGGCTCAAAATCTGCAGTTGGAAAGGTTTTGTGCAACCCCCAGGGAGGGCGCACAGACAACCCTGACTCCTGGAGGGGTATGAGAAATGCCACAGCCATTATTGCTGCCATCCACGTGGTCAGTAACAGTTCAGTAAGGTGGCCCCTGCTCCTATCCTCAGGCCTAGACAGATGCCCAGGGCCTCAGGTGGCATGAGGAAGGCAGGGGCTGGTAGGACAGCACTTCGCTCAGTCCCCAGCCAATGAAATGGAGGCCTGGGGAGGCCACTGCGTCCCGAGCTCCTAACTGCTGAATGATACAGCCATCGCCTCCTAGGGCAGCCATGGCAACTCACCGAGCACACGGGGTGGGGCTCAGACCCTAGCCAGGGGTCTAGGGGTATGAAATAAAGACCCCAAAACAGTAATGGTACAAGGCCATCCTTGTCACTCGTGTGTAAAGTAATTAATACTGATAGAATGAATCAATGTTTTGTTTCTTAATTTTATCACATATTATAAAGGTGGATTATTTGAAGAATAACATCACAGTTGATATAAGGATTAAATTAAAATTATCATACAGGACCTGGGCATCTGATAAGTGTGCAGTGAGCGACAGTTACAATGATGGAGAGGGCCAGGGAGGGGACGAAAGAAGAGCGGGTGGGGAGGACGGGGAGGAGAAGGGGCCCAGTAGGGCGGAGCCTCAGGGAGGGGCGTGAGGGGGCGCCGCTGACTGGCAAAGACGGGCCCACTCTGAGGTGTTGCTCATCCTCACTTTTTAATCTGGACACTAAGGCCTGCAGGTGGGGAAGCCCAAAGGCCCCCCACCATCCTCTGCTCCCTGGAACAGCTCTGCACAGCCAGGCCACCAAGCAGCACAGACCCCTCCACCCCTGCCCTCGTCTGCGGGACCAGGCCTTCCCTGTGGCCACCAGGCCTCCCTCCCACTGGCTACAGGGGCCTTAGGGAAAATTGGGTGAGGACAGGTGGCACACCACTTACCCCAGGACCTTCATAGAAGGCACTTTGGGCCTCCCCGGGGGCATCCAGGAGGTCGTCACTGTCCAGCTGCAATGAGACCCACCCACCCAAGGACAGAGGTCAGGAGGGCAGGCCCTGACTCTAGAACAGAAACTGGCTTAGGGTTACTAGAGGCAAAACAAGGAAGGGCGGGCAAGGGGTGGTACAGGAACCCCTGCCCAAAAAAGAGGCTCCAGAGAAAGGGGTCTGGTGGCTAGCTTCTAGCCCAGGGCACCCCAAGCTGAGGCCACAGCTCCTAATCTGGCCTCCAGTGCCCTTCTGCCCTGCAGGCCTCACAAACAAGACTCCTGCCCTGCCTCATGCCCCTGCCTAGCTGTGCCCAGCGTCTGCCCTGTCTCTGGCAGCCCAGGTGCCCCACACTGGATGTGGCCATCTCTGCAAGGGCATGGGGTCTGCTCCCTTGCCTGGGCACATTCAGCACCCAGGTAGTCCCCATGAGCGTCCACGCACAGCTGAGGCTGCCTCAAACCTTCTCTTCAGTGGAGGGTACTGACCCCGGCTTGTGTGTCCAACAGCCCACGGACCTCTGGAATCTTCCTCAAACGCCCACCTCGGGGGGAGCAGCCCAACCCGCCGCATTCTAGGCACCATCCAGAGGACTCACCCCCTGGATACCTTGGTCATGCTACCTCCCACACAGACTCCAGGCCAGCGTCCCCTCCTCCACACCTGCCCCCCGGCTCTTGCCTCCCTCTGCATGACCCCCGGCTGGCAGGTTAAACCAAGAGGGAAGGGACTGTGCATGACTGGAGGCTGGGTGGTAAAAGGCTCTGTGGCTTCACCCGGCACCCATGTGCTCATCTCTCCCTTCTCTCTCTGATTCTTGCTCTGGATGGCCAACCACTACACCCAGGACACTCAGGCAGCCCCACAGCGAAACCAATACTCAGGGAACCGGGGCTCCTGCCCATGGCCACTACGGAGTCACTGGGGAAGAGCATGTGCTGGAGGTGACAGGGGACTGTAGCCCCACCAGCATCACCATGGAAATAGCACAAGAGTCCCCGGGCTGGAGCCACCAGCCGCGCTGCACCAGGCACCTTCCATCATTACGCGTGGGGACAGTTGGTTACACAGCCACAGATAATGAATATGCCTCCTCGCAGGTCCCTGGGCTTCTTCACCGCTGGGCTCCAATCTCCACGGCCAGCCTGGCACTCTCCTGCCTAAACCTGCGAGGCCGGCTCCTCCCCGGGCCCCAAGCCCATCTAGCACCTGTGCTGCCATCCTCTACAGCCGCCTCCCCTGACTACACCGGCCGAGGGAGGCCCTCATCCTACTCATTCCTCCTGAACGTCCCCCCTGAGCTGGGGATCGGATCCGAGGTCTCACGGCCGCTAGGTAAGCACTGTACTCTGGCTACTGAACCAGGCAGACAGACCTTCCCCTGCCCACCCTACTGCCCTCGCCCGGGGAAGGCTTTTCGGCCTTGGCACTCACCTTCTCGGACCCATGCAAGAAGTCATTGAGGGCCTGGGGGTCACTGAAATAGAAAAGAGGGACACTGAGGAGGTGAGCAGGCGGGCAGGAGGGTGGTGTGGGAGGCAGGGGCGGGGTGGGAGCAGCTACTCACCAAATCACGTCTAGTAAGCATCTCCCATCCTCATCATCCATCGCCACTGGGCGGGGCGGGGTGGGGAGAGGGCAGGGAGACAAGGTTAGAGTCTGCCAGGGGCCAGGGATGGGCAGGTGGGCCGAGACCCACCTCCCGGGCACCCCCAGCAGAAGCCCCGGGGCGGCTTCTGTCCCTCTGCTCCTCACCCCAGCTCCCAGCACCTGCGACGCCATGAGGACATACAGCAGGACTACTCGAGCCCCGTGATGTGCTTCAGGCCCCTCACGGAGCCTGGGGTAGGGGCTGCCACCTGGCTTTGCAGAGGAGGAGCTGAGGCACCTAAGATTTCTGTCTCTAAGGAGCGGTGGCGGGGCCACCCTCGACCCCCCTCGCCCAAGAAGCCCAAATCACAAGCCCACACTGCTCAGCGACCCCAGGGCCTGTCCCGGATCCAGGCGTGGTAGGGGCTGTGCCACAGATGCCAGTGGGGTGGGGAGAGGTGCAGTGGTGAGAAGGGCCAGGCACTCCAAGACCCGGATCTCCCCGCAGACCTGTGCACCGTGAGCGCAAGACAACTGAGTGCTGCAGCAGAGAAAGGAGCAGATCCCAGGAGGCCAGGAGCTCAGGGTCAGGGGGGCCTGGGGCGAGGCGGCCACTGCTGCGTTAGAATGATGAGGATGAGGACGGCTAACATCTGTCGACTGCTTGTCACGTGCCAGGCACCGTGTGAGCGCGTCACAAATGTTAGCTTGTTCGATCCCCAGAGGAAGGAACGTGGCTCTTCTCACACCAAGCGCCGGATGACGTGCCCACCACCACCCACTCCCAGGGATCCTGTGCACCACCTGCCTCCCTGTGTCCCGCGACTCCTGCCCCACACCCACCCACGGTCCGTGTCTTGCCTTCCATATCCTCATCCCTGCTCAGTGACATCCCTGGGGTGGCATGGCCCATGGAGGGCTACAGGAGACAGGTGGCCACTAGCCCCCCATCCCCGTCTTTGCCTCTGGGCATGTGTGTGTTGCGGGGGTCCTGAACTGCGCTGTCAGTTACCACCCCATGAAATCCCAGGGGTATGGTCTTGCATGTGCCTTCGTGGAGCCACAATGCCCACCCCGATGATGCTCTCCGAACACAACTGGCAGCGACCTCTCAAGGTCATCTACCTGAGCCTCAGGCTCTCTGTGTGGTGAGGCAGAGCTTAGGACTTGGGCTCCCATGGGAGGCTGGAGACTTATCCAACAGGGCTCCAGGGACACCCACCCAAACCACAGTCCCTCTTGCCAGAAATATGTGAGAATCATGTTACACATGTGTGCCCAGGTTCCCAGATCCCCCCACCTTGGCCACGTGGAGTGGACAGCCCTGCTTCCAAGGGGCGCGCGGAAAGGAGATGTCCCTGCCTCATCTGCTCCCCAGTGCAGCCCAGACCAGTGTCCTCTCAGTGCCGAGCCACTGGTGCCCCACACCCGCCCGCCCTGCCTTCCTGGGAACAGCCCGAAGAGGCAAGCTGTGCACAGGACCCGCAGCGAAGCAGAGGAAGGACCTGCCTGCAGCCAGCCTGAGGCATGCTGCCAAGGCTACAGGGTGTGTGCCAAGCAGGAGAGCTCCTTCCCTCGCTCCCGGTGCTGCGGATGGAGGGGAAGCTGCCCACGAGTAAACGAGGACTCTCGCCTGGTTACCTGCGCTACGATCGAATCATGAAGGGAAGGAGGGGCATCCACTCCAGGTCTACACGTGGTCCCCGGCTGGGGACTAGGAGAGTATCTTTTCGGGGGCCAGCTGTGGAGAGAATGAGAGGCTGTGAGTGGAGAGGTTGCAGAGCAGAAGATGCTCAGAGGCTGGACCTGGCAGTACAGGCAGGCCTTAATCCCAGCATCTAGGGAGGCTAAGGCAGGAAGACTGAAAGTTCAAGCCCAGCTTGGGCAACTCAGTGAGACCTTGTCTCAAAAAGTAAGCAGACAGACAGCAATCCACCTGCCTCGGGGCTTCCAGATCAAGATGGTGACCAAGTAACAGAGCTGCACAATGTCTCCTCACAGACCCACTAAAAAAGTCTAGAATTTAGTCATAAAACACGTGTGTAACATAGCCAGGACAGAGAAGAGCACCACAACAACTGAAAGGAGGCCAGGGGAAGGTCAGAAATTCATAAGTCATATCAGAAGAGGAGGAAAACAGCAGCTGACTCAGCGCAGTCTTGACCTGCTGGCCCCCACAGATCACAGACAGAGAAAAGTCTGCAGGCCAGAACCTCAGTCTGAGGTAAGCGCGAATCTGGGAGAAGTGGGAACTGTTGGCAGCTGGCAGCCCCAGCTTCTGAAAATGAACCTGCAGGTGTGTATACTACAAATGAAATGTGCATTCCCCCTAGAAAAGGCCCCAGGAGCCCAGACCCAGAAGCACCACTCAGCAGTCATCACAGGCAATGACATAAGCAGGAGCTGTTAAAAAAGGAAAAAAATAAAAAGGTCAACACTGAACCTATCAAAGTAAAAGAAAGCTCAGAAGAGCACATCAGGGCTTTTTGGGGTCACCCTTAAATAGTGCCTAGGAAGAAACTGGCACAAAAGCAGAGAGAGGAGAAAAAAAGGGAAAAAAGCCTGCTGATCCCCTGAATGGTTCAGTGTAGTAGGCGCATGCCTGAGAGTGGAGGGCCCCGCCCTGAGGGAGGGAAGCCAGGACAGGCAGGAGCCCTGTGCTGAGGGGCCACAGTGAACAAGACATCTCAAAGCCATTGGACTCTCAGGTCCCCCTCACTCCCTACTCCCAGCACAGAACTAAGAATTGTGGCTACCCACCACATACCATCATGGCCGTTCAAATAAAACCTCTCGGCTACACCTCTAAAGTGAAGTCCCTCAACACCAGAGATATGGGAAGAAGGCAGGGCAACAGGGCACCCACAGAGATGACTGAGACCCCAGACACTAATGGCATCGGCCCTGAAATAGTGGAACTCCTAGGGAAGGGAGTCAAAAGCAAATAAATGAGTCAAACAACCAGTTCAAACAAGATATTCTCAAAGAAATGCAAGTATTGATCAACAGGCTTAAAGAGGATCTTACTAAGTGGAGACAAAGCTCACTGAGCATATTGAAGCCACAAATAAAAAGCTGGCTGAGGTAAATAAAGAAATACAAAATATGAAGGAACATTTTAATAGAGAAGTGAAAAATCTAAAAAGAAATCTAGATGAAATTGAGAGCATGAAAACTGAATGTGACAAGAGGGAAAGACGACTCAGAGACTGTAAGGACACAGTTTCAGACCTTGAAGACAAGGCTGAGGAAACAAATGATATAATCACGCATGACTCCAAAGTTAGAAATGAGCAAAGTAGCTGGATAGAGCAGCTGATGTTTGATTCAAAGAGAACCAATCTTAGAATTATGGGTGTGAGAGAAAGAGCAGAAGACAGCACCAAAGGTATAAAGAATTTATTCACGGCAATAGTGCACAAAAACTTCCCTAACCTAGGAAAAGAAATTAGCTTCCAGATACAAGAAGCATATAGAACCAAATAACCTCAACCAGCAGTAAGACTCGCCACAACCTATCAAATCCTCAGAAATACAATATAAAAAGAGAATATTAAAATCAGCAAGAGAAAAACAGACATTATTCTACCAAGGCAAACCCATTTGAATTACTGCAGATTTCTCAAGGCAAACTTTAAAGGCTAGGAGAGCCTGGAGTAGGATCCGCCAAGCTTTAAAAGACAGCAAGTATCAATCCAGGTTCTTAACATCCAGCAATGTTACCCCTGAAAATTGAAGAAGAAGAAAATATTTTTCATGACCAAGAATCCGTTAAGAAATTTGCAACAACTACCCCAGCACTGCAAATATTGCTTGGAGGAATCTTTGAGAGAAGCAGAGAAGCAAGCAGCACTGAGAAAACATGGAGGAAAGGACACATCTGACCAACATGGGCAATTGGCATAAAATCTTTAAAATATGCATGCATGAAATTAGGGATGAACAGATAAAAGGATAAACCAAATCAGGCAAAATGTTAATAATTAGTGAAATATCAATAAACAATATATGAAAGTTAAAAAACTGAAATAACTAAGTTTACCTATCCATTGCTTTAACTGTAGTATAAGTCCATTTAATGTAGCAAATTGATAAAGTCTTAAGCTTGTTTAATGTAGCAATTCACTTTCTTAATGTTGAGTGTGAGTTTATCCTCTTTGAGAGAGGCAGAAAGATAAGCAGCACCAAAATAACTTAGAGGAAAGGTAACATCTAAAGAGAAAATGTAATAAAAAAATAGACTGGTATTTAAATGATCTGATTCATATACTTCTAAAACAGTACCAGCTGTTGTATAAAATCTGTGAAATCTCCCCACATCATTATTATTAGTAATAGTATAGTAGTGTGCAACACAGAATAATTACATGCAACATGGGGAACTGACATAAAAAATTTAGAAATATGTATGCATTAACATATGTAGGCAGATAAAATTATAAACCAAATCTAGCAAAATGTTAGTAATCAGTGAAATGTAAGTTATGAAAGTTAAAAAATCCTGAAATAACTAAATTTGCCTTTACATCTGTTACTTTAAGTACACTTATGTGATATAGATTTAAGCTCATTTAATGTAGCAATGTGATATAGTTTTAAGTTCATTTATTGTAGCAATTCACTTATTAGGTCTTTGATGTAAGTTTATCCTAAGTAAACTGATTGATGTAAAGATAATCTGTCTCAGTTACTTTTTCGTTGCTGTGACTCAATACCAGACACCCACAAACTTAGGTAGGGGAGGAAAGGTTTATTTTAGCTCGCAGGTTCAGAAGGTCACAGTCCATTCAGGGGAGACTGGCTGGAATCAAAGTACATGGCAAAGACAGAGGTGGAGGCAGCTTCTCAGGACATCACAAATAGGAAACCGCGTTGAGACTAGTTGAGACTAGTCCTCAAGGAAGGCAGGAAGCAGCTTATATATCCTTCTAGGTCTCAGCCCAGTGATCAGCCCCTCCTGGATCCAGATGTGCAAGGTGTGGCCACTACACACCTGTAATCCACCCCTCCAGACTAGGCCACAATCTACCAACAGCAGGTGATTCCATAGACAATACATAACATTTAAATACGTGAGACTTTTGGGGGACATTCCAGAGCCAAACCACAATATAACCCTTTGAATGTACAAACATGCACCTTCCAGTACTCAGCTAAGGCATTTGAAATTTAACTTTTCTTCTTCTTTCTCATATTTACTAGCCTTTTAAGTTACATGGTTGTAGTTCTTTTCTTAGGTGGACTGGTGGGTGAGGCCAGGTTTAAGAATCTCCACAAAGATACAGCAAAACATAGGGGGGGAAAAAAGGAACTTCTGGCAAATATCCCAATAAAGGGATCAGCTGGACTCAGAGAAGATACATCAAGATTTGACCATTGTGGCCCATTCAAGAAATAGGAAGCTGGGCTAAAGAGTGGTGATTTAAGTGAAATAATTCAGAGGCAGAAGATTAATTAAGTACTGCATAGTCTCTCTGACTTGGAAAACCCAGAACACAGACATTCTATAGAACCACATGAAGTGACAGCCAGAGTTGGGGGAAGGGATGGAGAAGGTGTGGGAGGGTCAAATATGGGAAGGGACTGTAAAGCTAATGTGATACATTTGTGCACAAAATACTCAGGTTCATTGTAAACACTATGTATTGCATATGTATATTAATAAAAATTGTGGGGAAAAAAAAGCAAGCAGATCGAGAGACAGAAGAGGGACACAGCTCAGGGTAGTGGCTCTGGATAAAGCACCCAGTGCCACCCCCACCCTGTGTCTTCTTTGGTACATGAAAGGGGCAATCAAAATACACAGGGAATTTTTTTTTTTTTTTTGAGATAGGGTCTCCCTCTGCAGTCCAGGCTGGTCCTGAACTCACAGCAACCCCCTTTCCTCAATCGCCCGAGTGCTGGGGTTACAGGCAGGTGCCACCTGCCCATGTGGTGCTGGGGAACTGAACTCAGGGTCTTCTGCTTGCTAGGCAAGCGCTGTCACTGTAGAGCCATTTCTCCAGCCCCTGGAATACATTTTTAAGAATGTAAGCACCCATTGCATTTTTCAGTGGCCGAGGCAGCTCAGCCCGCACAGCAACAGCACCACTGCAGCACCCAGAGGCACGCACATGGGAGCAGCCAGCCACCAGAGGACATCAGTTCCCAGTGCAAGCGATCAGGAGGGCACCCTGATGCTGGGTGAGAAAATCTGCACTCACAGAACTTGTGGCAGGGGGTGGACTTGGCACGGTGATGACGACGGGTCCACAGGTCCACTGCATGTTAACAACTCACTTCTGTATGAACCCGTCTCCCTATGTGAAATCTCTACAAGGTACACGCTTCTACCGTCCCTATTCTGCAGTGGAGAAACTGAGGCAAAGAGAGGTGGTTAATGGTGGCAGGTGGCTGGCTTAGCTGTACCCACAAAGGACCCACCGCGCTCGGCACAGGACCTGGGGCAGGCCCTGCAGGGAGCTGACACAGCACCACGAGGCGCATCGCTGGGCGTGCACGTCTGCGCCGTTATCACCAATGCCTGGGTGCTTCAGATTCGAGAAAGCTCAGAGTGGTAAGGAGGAGAAGGACAGGACAGGGGTAGCTCGTGGTTAGAGCACTTGCCTGGCACACACAAGGCCCTGGGTTCAAGCCCCCAGCACCACAGTCAAATTACTTGGGCATTGTAGTGCATGCCTAGAATCCCAGCATTGAGAAAGCTGAGGCAGGAGGATTGCTTTGAGTTTTGAGACCGGCCTGAGCTCCACAGTGAGTTCAGGACCAGCCTGGACCATGGGGGTCTGGGGAGGAGGAGGAGGAGATCCTGCATCTCAGAATGAGCTAGAAGGCATCTGTGACAAGATTCTAGGTCAGAGGGTTTAGTACCTGGAACCCAGGGCCACCACGCGAGGCTGGAAAGTGCCTGCCAACTCCCACACGGCTGTGCCTTCACCTCCGTTCCCTGGCTCCCACTCAGGTCTGGCCCCAACGGCACAGATGTGGAGGGTCCTCACCTGCAGAATCACCACAGGGCATATGTGTGTGTGTGTGTGTGTGTGGCGGGGGGGGGGGTTATCAACGGACTTCTTCAAATAGGGCCCCAGGAGGAATTTTGGGAAAGAGGCACCAGAGCTCTCGGTGGGCGTTTCTTTTTTTCTACCCCATAAGACAGAGTATCCCTCCACTGCCCAGGCTGGCCTGAAACCCCTGAGGTGTACACCACTACACCCAGCTAGCAAGAGCTTGCTCCTTGGTACCACCACGTCATCTGGAAGTTATCCGGGATGAAAGTGACAGAATAAATGCGATTTATTCTGCAAGAGTCCAGCTGTGGTGTTGCTGGGAGGCCGGCCTACAGACCCGGGCCGGCCAGCATGGCTGTGCATGTTTAGGTTCAAATTCATTAAAATGAAAGATCAGGGGAAAGTCTTGAAGAGGCAGTGCTTCAGAGAAAACACACAAATGCCAAGAAGCACAGGAAGAGACCCTCAGTGTGGCTAATCACAGGGGAAAAGGAGCCCAAACGACAGCGAGACCAGTGGGCGCATCGGCACGGCCGCTGTCACAGAACAGAGCAGAGGTGCTGGCCAGGACGCGGACACAGGACCCCGGAGCCAGCTCGTTGCTGCTGGGGACGCAGGCGGCAGCTGCCACTCTGCAGAATGTTAGAAACAGCATAGCTGCGCCATCCAGTGATTCCACTTGAGTAGATCTCCACGAGACACAAAGCGGGCTCTAAAGCAGATGTCGGCCTGCCTGCGTTCACAGCAGCCCGTGTCCCCAGGGTGTGACAGGTCACGGGTGAGCTAGCGGAAGTAGGCACATGCCAATGGCCCCAGCCCACGGGAGGCTGAGGCAGGAGGATAGCTCTGAGTTTGAGGCTGGCCTCAGCTACACATGAGTTCAAGACCAGCCTGGACTACAGAGCAAGATCCTGTCTCAAAAAAAAAAAAAAAAAATGACAGACAGGCACACTGCCTAAGCCTAGCGGCACAGGCCTGTACTCCCAGTGCTCTGGGTCACTGCGGCAGGAAGATCACAAGTGCAAGTCCAGCCTTGGCAACTCTTACAGAAACTGTCTCAAAATAAAAATAAATAAAAAGGGCTGGATGATGCCGACCATGAGAAGATCCAGGGTGAGCTGGTGAGACTGTGTATCACGAGTATTTCACAGTGCAAACTGGGGGGGAGGGAGGCAACTGAGAGCAAACTTTTATTTATTTATTTATTTATTGAGATATGGTCTCGCTCTGTAGTCCAGGCCAGTCCTGAACTTGCTATGGAGCCCAGGCTGGCCTTGGACTCACCACAATCCTCCTGTCTCAGCCTCCAGAATGCTGGGATTACAGGTGTGCACCACCATGCCAGCTTATGTGGTGCTGGGGAATAAACCTGGGTACTTAGCACTTGACTGCTGAGCCATTCCTCCAGCCCTGGTATTTTTTTTTTTTTTTTGAGACAGGGTCTTGTTCTGAAGTCTAGGCTGTTCCTGAACTCACTATGTAGCCTAGTCTGGCCTCAAACTCACTGAGGTCCTCCTGCCTCAGCCTCCCAAGTGCTGGGATTACAGATGGAAGTTTAATTAAACTGTTGTTGTACAGTGAACAGATGTGAGGGAAGATAACACAGGTAAAGCCCATGCGCCACCACACCTGGCTAATTTTTTAATGTGTTGCTGGGGGATCGAACCCAGGGCCTTGTGCATGCTAGGCAAGTACTTTAACTCCTCAGCTATGCCCTCAGCTCTAAAAGTAATATTAATAATGTACAGACAAAAAAAACCCCACAGTGATTGCAATGTCCAGGGAAGGTGAGTCCATAGAGACAAAGGAAGCAGTGCCAGCCAGGCGGGGCGGGGGGGAGGCGGCTGCTTCCTGGGGACTGGGGCTTCTTTCGGGTGACGGATGTGTTCCTGACGGACCACGGCTCGGTGGCACAGGCCTATAATCCCAGCACTCTGGGAGGGGCTGAGGCAGGGCATCGGGGATGACAGCCAGCTCCTTTCTCAAAAAAAAAAAAAAAAAAAAAGGCTGGGGATACAGCTCAGTGTGAAGGCCTTGGGGCTCAGTCCCTAATATCATACAAAGGGGAAAGAAAAGGAAAAAAAGGTTCCAGACAGACACCCGATGGAGATGACAGCTGCATGGTAATGTCAAGGCACCGAATGTCATGTGTCACACACTTTTAAAAGATTAATATCGCACGGTGTGAATTTTACCTCCAAAAAATCGATGTGACCAGCAAACAGAACAGAGGAGGGTCTACTTCTAGGATAAGTATCCTGTAAATCACACGACAAAGGGCTGTTTTCACCAGAACAGGAGAAAAGAGGCAGCCAAAAGTTTTTTCAATGACAAGAACATTATTAGAAATACAGACTATAATTTTTAATCATGAGTGATGACCACTGATTTAAAAAGGTTGGGTTCCTGTGTGCTCCTTTCGTGACGTACGTTTACAATAGCACACACGTGTCCTGAGGCGCGAAGTGTTGGTTACAGGTGCGCACAGCTCATCATGAACAGGTGATGGTGAAGAGCCAGACTTCCGGGCCCACATCCCGCCCCCGCTGCTCGGCTGAGTGGGCAGGCCACCTCCTGCCCTGGGCCTAAGGCTTCCCCCTGCATGAAACCAAAGTGCCGCCCACCGTCTGGAGCTGTGAGGGCTGAGATGAGCCGGCGCAGGCGGATGCTGCATGTGAGGGCGCAGACTGACCGGAGGAGCCACCGTGTCCCCTCCCAGCCAGCTCCACAGCCCGGAGTTGGGCAACGGTGTATGTGCCTTTTAGAATGTGTTGGCTTTATTTTAGGCACTGGAGATTGAAGCCAGGACCTTCACTTTCAGCTCCACCCCGGCCCGTTTTTTCAGTTTTGATTTTTAAGGCAGGGTCTTCCTAAATCACTAAGCTGCCCAAACTGGGCTCAGATCTCCTGCTTCAGCCTCCAGGCACGCACACCTTTGGTCCCAGGGAGAAGGGCGCTTGCCGGCGTGATGGAACTCGCACGCAGCCCCAACCCAATCCTGAGGGAACCATCCAGAAATCCCCCGGGCACTTTCTGCCAACTCCCCTCATCTGCAGGGTCATCAGGGATTGGGAAAGGCTGAGAAGCTGTCGGGGGCCCTGCTGAGGACCCGGACCCTGGAGAAGGACACTCAGGGCGGGGAGCCAGCCAGCCTGGGGCTGGTGGACCAGGAGAGCTGCAGCCGGGACAGGGTGCGCGCTCACGCTGGCCCCAGGGGGGACGGGGTGGGGAGCATGAGAACTGACTACTGTCTGTGACTTTCTGTAAACCTAAAATTACTCCCAAAAAAGGTCCATTTTAGCTGGGCCTGGGGCACAGACCTGTAGTCTCCGCTTTCCGGAGGCAGAGGCAGGAGGATCGCAAACTCAAGCCAGGCCCAGTAACGCGGCTACTTGGCGAGACTCCACCTTAAAATCATAAGCTAAAAAAAAAAAACAAAAAAACAAAAAAAAAAAACAAAAAACGGCCAAGGGATGCAGTGCGCGCAAACACCCTGGGGGCTGTGTCACCACCGAGAGTTTATGTCAAAGGCCTAAAAGTCAAGCTGAGGATGCGGCCCAGTGGTGGGGCATGTGCCCCACTCTCACGGGGCCCTGGGTTCAATCCCAGCACCACCAAAGGAAGTGAAACACACCCGTCTTCAGCAAATACAGAGAGGAAAACAGCAGCCCCGCCAAGGGCCATGTCGTGGGTGGCCCCGGCCTGTGCAGCCCCCACGCGGGGTGTGCAGCGTGGCCCCACCGGGTTCCAGCCTCTGTCTGCCTGTTTTTCTCCAGCAATCTCATCATCACATGGCAGCCAGATAATACGGCAGAGATCCAGCAGGCTCAGGCCGCAGCTCAGAATCCTCCACGCTTCCCACCCTACTCAGAGCAAAACCCCAAATACTCAGCACACGCAAGTTCACCATGACCTGTCTGTTCCTTCTGTGCCCTTATTATCTGCCCTTTTCCCTCCAGCCACACTGGCCTCTTCTCAGCATTCTTCCCACATACCAGGCTCCAGCCTGCCTCAGGGCCTTTGCACATGCAAAAGCCTCTGCCTGTAGCTTTTGCCTTCCCTCCCCTTCCAGCCCCCGCAGCTCCAGCCCCGCCCTGCCATGCTTCCCCTCAGAGTTGATCGCTATCTGACAAGTTGTAAAAGTGATTTATCTCTGCTCCTGCCTGGAAGGGGCCAGTACCAGGTTTCTGTCTTTTTTGACCACTCTGTGCAAATACTGACCAGATGACAGAGGAGGGCTGTCCTGAGTGGCCACAGCTGATGCTGGCCAGGGGAGGTGCCCAGCCTAGGAGGGAGCAGGGTCCCAGAAGCGGAGCTCAGAACAGAGGTGCAGCCACTCATAGGGACCAAGGCCCAGGGAGGTGGAGGGACCCGCCCACTCGTGGTGGGACGCAGGTGAAAGGTCCGGGGACGGGTCGTAGCCAGGGTGCCTACCGGACGGGGTCAGGGGCAGCAGTGCCAGCACGGAAGGCCAGTGTGGGACTGTGGGGGAGGAGCCACAGACGAGAGGGGACTGAGAAACAGGGAGCTGGAGGAGAGAGCAGGACCCCTGTGGGCCCTGGTCACCCTCCTGCCTGCACGCAGCAGGTCGCTCACGAGTGAGTGCTGGCACCTGCCACTCTGGCCACCTGCCACCCATCACCAGGCGCCCCACGACGGACGATTGCGAAGGCCGAGGTGGAGTGCAAAGCGTCCCTACGGAGCGACACCACTTCTGGAGGCCCGTCTCGGAGACCAAACCCTCCGGCTCGGCAGGACACCCAGGGAGATAGCCGTGGCGAACACGGTCACAACCGCGGGGAAGGGCGCGTCCCTAAGTCCACGGGGCAGGGTCCAAGGGCCAATTGCGTGGCGGCTCCCGGCCCTGGCAGGAAGGGGTGTGGGAGCCCGTGCGGGGAACGCCAGGGAGCCTGGGCCCCTCGCTCCCACCTCGTGGGTCAGGGCCCAGCGGGGCCGCCGAGCACACCCTAGTAGGCTCCCAACACGCCGCCGAGCCGGGCGTCACCGTTGGCGTGGGCTGCCTTGGGCACGTGCAGTGGCGCCTCAGGAAATACCCCCGAGTCCTGCGACCCGCAACCCCCCCCCCCCCCCCCCCCCCCCCCCCCCGCCACTGGACTCACACGCCGCCTGCATTAAAACTCCTACCCAAACAGTCACGGCAGCACGGTGCATGAAAGACCAGGTGCGAATAATGCAGACGCCCACCGCTGAGCACGTGGATACACAAAACGTGGTCTCTCCAGACCACGGAATATTAACCAGCCATAAAAAGGAATGACATTGTGCTAGGGAGAGACGCAGATGCCAAAGGCTGTGGGAGCCTGGTTACGCACAACGTCCCAAGTAGGTCAGTCTTCAAGCAGGGTGAAGCGGATAGCAGTGAGGCCGCCAGGCTCTGCTGAGACGCGGGGTCACTCACGGGGACAGAGACAACCATGGCGACTCAGCAAACGCACAGAGGCACAGGGTTCCGAACTTCGTTTTGGCCAGGGGCGGCGCTGGTGGCAGGGCAGGGCTCGCTCCCACCTGAGCCAGTAGTCAGATCAGGCGGCCCCAAAGTTGTTTTCAGAGTCTCTTCTGGGTCGTGGTATAAAATATGCATCTTACTGAGGACTACCAATGCTCCTAGTGTCTCCACCACCACCCAGAAATAAGCCACACACCCCATCCATCAAATGGCCATTTGCAACCCCCCTAACCTAGGTTCTTTTCTTCCTGGGCGCGCTGCTGGACTACATGTCCCAGCATCCACTGCGGTCACGTGGTTGACTTTTGCCCAATGGGATGGAGGCAGAGGTGATTCTCAGCGTTTCCAGTTTTTCCGCTCAGTCCTCCATGCTCTTTGCTCATCTACAGCGGCTGCCGAGGACTTAGAGGACGACAGCCACCGAAGAGCGAGCGCAGTTCCTCAACGAGTCCACAAGAGGCCACCCAGCGCAGAGCGTCCTCACCGTCCTCCGACCCAGGGAGGACACACCCGCCACGATCGCGACCCAGCGAGGAGGGCACGGCGGGGACACTGAGCTTCCCGGGCCTCCGAGTCCAACAGGCGCCAGTTCAGAAGCGCCCGCAGGAGACGGCGCCCGCCAGGCCACGACAGCGCTGCCAAGCAGGTCCCCCCATGCCCATCACACGGGCGCGGCCAGCAGGGCCCAGGACGGCCCCAAACCCAAAGGGGACCGGCCACTTGCCGGGACCTGCGCTCCCGCGGGAAGTGTGCGTGTAACAAAGGAGCCAACGGCCTCTCCTTTCTCTTTTCATAGAGGAGGCGGCGGGAGATGGGAGCGCGGCCTTACTGACCCACCAGCACCAGGAGGCAAGCCGAGGCCGGGCTCCGTCCTGCGTGGCGCCCCACGCGCGGGGCCCAGGCCTTCCTCCTGACGTTCCTCCCTCCCTCTCCTTCCACCTCCAGCATGCTTGATTTTGGCACAACCGAAACCTCCCCGAGTTCCTCATTCAATAAATATTCATGCACTCAGCAATGGAGTACCGAGACACACGCCCCACGCCAGGCCGCTCCAGAAGCAGAGGGGACAGCTGGGAGAAGACAAAGACGCTCTTCACTTCAAGCTGTGTGTGTGTGTGTGTGTGGAACCGATCACGCTAAGTGGCTCAATTGCCCAGGCTGGAATTGAACCTGTGCTCCTCCTGCTGCCTCAGCCTCTCCCAGGGAGCTGGGATTACAGGCCTGCACCACCACGCCCAGCTTTACGTGGTGCTGGGGAATCGAACCCGGGTACTTAGTGCCTGCATAGCACTTGCTAGACAAGCAAGCATAAACGGCTGAGCCATTCCTCCAGCCCCCGAATAGGGTTCACAATCCTCCCACACCCTTCCGTACTTCACTCTCAGAGTGACTTCTCCTGAGGACATAGTGACCACTCGGCAGGGGCAGAGGGCCACGCGGGGCCAGCAGCTTCTTCGCTGGGAAGAGAAGCCGTGGACCACTGAAGGCCTCTGACAAGTGACAAGGCCATAGGATGGGACAGAGCAGGCAGGGGTGAGAGGCAGTTTGGTCAGGCTGGGTCCCAAAAGCCGAGCTCCTGGTACACCACAGGACGGGCCGTCCAGGCAGAACCCGGCAGGAAAGAAAGTCCCAAGGCCTGGAGGGGGTGACGGCCTGGCCAGGGCGGGCAGTGGCAGGCAGGCTCGGCCCTGTGCTCTGAGGGCAGAGTCACCAGGGTCTGGCATCAGGGGAAGGAATGAGGCACCCATGTGGGCAACGGGAGCCCAGGGGCACAAGGCCCGCTTTTTGTCTGTTGTTTCGGCTGTTGTTTTTGAGACAAGGCCTCGCTATGGTCCAAGCTGGTAGCTCAGCCTGCCAGGTAGCCCAGACTGGCCTTGAACTCCCGGCAGGTGAGCCTCCTGCCTCGGCCTCCCAGAGCTAGGACTACAGCATGCGCCACGGTGTCCAACTGTGGTTCTGTTTCTGTCTTTTTAGAAGGGCCTTGCTATACAGTCGAGGGGGGCCTTGAACTTGCTATGGAGCCCACGCCCGCCTCTAACTCAGTCCTCCTGCCTCAGCCTCCTGAGTTGCTGGAGCACTGGCATGCCACTGTGCCCAGCTGTATGCTTTTATCACAATAAAAGCCCATGCTGTAGGCTGGGATGTAGACCGAGCGCTTCCTGGGGTGTGTGAGACTATGCAGTGTCAAGGACACGGAATCATCAGCACAGGCGGCACAGAGGATGGAGCGGCCATTACGGAAGCGGTGACAGCCCCGAGGGGGGTGGTCTTTATCTTCCTGCTTGTGTTTTGTGTGGTTCTCAGGGCAGAGCACAAATCGGGGCCAGTGTTGAGCTTATTAGGTTGCAGGTGTCTGATTATGAAACGACCCAGAGGAGCGTCCAGACAAGCGGGACTGTCAAGTCACACACAGGGGAGGGTGGGCAGAACACCCTCCTCGCACGCTCCTCCAGACCCCGCCATCTGACCACCCTTCTCTCAGTACCCAACAAACCGAGTCAGGCCAACTCGGTGAGACATACTCTATGCCAAGGGTGGCGGGGCTCACCCTGCGTCACAGTCCCCGTTCCTCCCCAGTGTGCGGCAGGCTCTGGGCTGTCACAGATGCCTCTTCTGCTGCACAGAGCAGGCGTCACACTGCTGATACTGCGTGGGAAATACAGCACGGTGACAGTGGAGACCGTGCGGTGCATAACCCACAACCTGAGGTGTGCTTGACAGAGACAGAACGCTGCGCCCTAGCCCACGGTCTGCACTCAACGGCACAGCGGTCCCCGCTGCTGTCCCTGAAGCAGGAGGAAGCTGTGCGCGTACCAGAGACCCATGCCGAGGCTCCGGGCAGGCCCCGCAGTCTGTCTCAAGCGCGGGAACACTCACTCGGGGCTCAAAAGAGACTTTATGAACAGGCCAGCTCCAGGTCCGACTCGTGCCCCAGGTCATGACAGGCGAGAAGCCACGGTCGGCACCAGCACTGCCGCTGGGGTACAGACGCTGAGTCGTGTTCACTGGCTGGTGGAAACGAGAAGATGGTTTCTCGGCGTTTTGGCTAAGATCAAGTGGAGAATGGGAAAAAGTCTTCCCGGAAGTGCCTCAAGGGCCAGAAATGGGCAAGCTCAGGAGCTCGAGTCAGTCTAACCTGGTATCAACCCTGATGAGTAAGTGCTTTCACCTCTCCAGGAACGTGGTTCCGGGAAGCCTGAGGAATCTAGCTGTTGACTATGACTTTAAAATAATAATGATCATGTAGCACAGACCTATAATCCCAACACTCTAGGAGGCTGAGGCAGGAGGATCGCAAGATCAAGCCCAGCCCGGGCAATTCAGCCACTTAGCATGATCAGTTCAAATTAGATAAGGGCTAGGAAAGCAACTCAGTGCAAAGGCCTTGGGTTCAATCCCCAGTACCATAAAATATTAATAATCACGGCCGACACCAAAGCCACTGTCATCGTAGCGGCCTCTGCTATGGCTTCCTGTGTTCTAGGCACTAAGTTCCCAGCGAGCTGAAATCTCACCCTGCTGCAGGAAGCAGATCCTGCGGCTGTTTACCAGCATTTACCTGCAGATGACTGGCCTCGGGACCAAGACCTGCAAGGTTCACCACAAGCCAAAAGCTGTCCCCAAATCCCAGCCAACCTTGCCTGGAGGCTGGGCCAACCCTTCCTGAAGTTAACTCTGAGCCACCTGCCCACTGGCTCCCCCAGAAGGCCCCAGGAGGGAGCCACTGCAATTTACCCTCAACTGGTCCAGACGCAGGCGGGACCCACACACACTGTCCCCAATCAACCCAGTCTGCTTCCTGGCATGCATCTCACAGGTACCTTGCAGTCAGCCCCACCCAAGGTGATCCCGGCCTCCTGTCACCTCACACAGCCACCGCATCGTTTTTTTTTTTTTTGCTGCTCTGAACCTGCCTCATTCGGAGTTGAGGCCGAGAACCAGCAGGAAGCCCGCACTGGCCAGCCCCAGCAGCCGGAGCCCAGCTGCGTGCCACACACAGTGTGCCCGGTGCCACGAGCACAGGCACTCTCCTCCATCAGCAGCTCCTCTCCAGAACCTGTCCCACTGGCAGGACACTTGCAAGACAGCCAAGGTGCAGGCAGAAAATGCTAAGTTGGTCACTCCCGGCTCCACCCTCCCAGTTACCAACGCGGAATCCCCCGCCCGGGCAGAGCCCAGGAACTCAGGCACCGAAGGGGCAGCGCCACCAGCTGACTGCGTAGAGAGGACAGAATGCTAAGATGACCCAAAGAGGCAGGAGAGAGAGAGAAAGAGGGACAAAAAGCAGAAGAGAGAAACACAACATAGCAAGCAGGACCCAAGATCCACTCTCACCCATGTCAAAAACGGCAATAAACACAGGCCGGCACAGAGCCATGCACTAGTCCTAGCTACTCGGAGGCTGAGCAGGAGGATCCCTGAAGCCCAGGAGTCTGAGACAAGCCTGGGCCAAACATCAAGACTACAATTCAAAATAATGATGACGACAATAATAATAATAATAATTATTATTATTATTATTATAAATGTATGGTAGCACAGGCCTGGAACACCAGCACTCTGGGAGGCTGAGGCAGGAGGACTGCAAGTTTGAGCACCACCTGGGAAATTCAGTGACTTAGCAAGACCCTGTTTCAAAGACAAAAAGGAAAAAGGGGCTGGGAGGTAGCCCAGTGGGAAGATCCCTGTTTCCTTTCCTTACATAACAACAACAACAACAGGGGCTGGAGAAACGGCTCAGTGGTTAGAGAGCTTGCCTAGCAAGTGCTATGAAATGCCCAGTACCGTATGAGCTCTTGGGAGGCTGAGACAGGAGGATTGCTGTGAGTCCAAGGCCAGCCTGGGCTGCAGAGTGAGACCCTGTCTCTAAAAAATAATAGTAATATTATTATTATAGTAAATATGTGTGTTGTCAAGTATGGCCATCATCATGCGACAATTGAACATTTAAAACCGAACCTAAACTGAGCTATGCTGGGAGTGTAAAAACACACCAGATTTTGCAAAGTCAGTGAGAGGAAGAAAGCAAAGTCTGTACAACACACTGCAGGCAACAGAGACACGGGAATCCACGAGCACATCCGGCGGGAACATGAGCGAGGCACCTGCTGTGGAAACGGAGCAGAACCTCCCTAAAAAACTAACCAAAGAATGACCCTGAGGCCCGGCCATTCCCCTCCTGGGTGTGACCCAAGTGAGTGGCAGGCAGGACTCAGATACCCACAGCCTGTCCTCACGGCCGCCACAGAGGACACAGACTCAAGTGTCTCTCCACGCACAGCAAATGTGCCTCATCCCCCACGGAGTACTATTCAGCCATGAATAATAAGCTGAGACATGAGCGACAGAACTGATAAGCCCTAAAGACAGGAAGCTAAGTGAAATGGAAGGACAGCGCCGCGGGACCACACGGGGCTGAGGCCTCGAGAAGTCAGCCCGGAGGGACGGGACGCAGGTCACAGGGGAGGGCAGGATGGAGCCAGTCTCACAGATCTGCAATCTTGGCTGGGAACAAGGAACGTGCTCTGGGAAAGGCAAGTGGCGCCGGCTTCTGGGGTTCCACGCTTGTTTCCTTGCGTAGTGAACCAGCGTTACTTGGTGAAGGTACTAGGGTTGAAAACGCTGAGCTACGTCACCAGCCTATTTCATTGTGACAGGCTCGCACCGAGTCACTAAGCTGCCCAGCCTGGGCTCCACCTTGTGATGTCCCTGCCTCCGCCTCTCAGAGTGCCGAGATGGCACAGTGGATTGCCATGCCCCACCCCCTGGATGATTTGCACAGACCCGCCTTCCCAGTGGCAAACCCAAGAGCCCAGAACACAGGATGGGTGCCATGAAGCTCAGGGTGGTCCCAGCCATGCCTCGCCAGAGGCGGGAGTGAGGCAGGCCCAGACTGACTGCGTCATTTCTGGTGTGAACCAAAGGCGTCTGAGCATGGCCCTGTCCCCGAGCCTGCCCACGTGGCCGGCTCCATACCGTGCAGTGACAACAGCACACCACCTCCATCACAAGCCTGCCACCTAACCACCGTGATCTCAAACTCCCCAGATGGGTGTTGGAGACCCAACCCCAGCTCTCGAAGCCACCTTCCCAGCTCACCAGGGCCATGGCTAAACTGCAAGAGCAGTCCACAGCCCGCCCGTGGTGGCACTGGCTGCAGACACAACATGCCTGGGGTGCCTGCCCTGCTGACTGCGCTCAGCTCCAAGCAGCCTGCGCTCAGGACTCCCGGGACGCCCCCGTCACCATGCAGCTCTGCACTGGCGCATGACCTCACCATTGCCCCTCCAACCTCCAAAAGGGAGGAGGCAGGTCCTCCAGCTATGGAGAAACTGAGGCAGAGAGAGGTGGGGCCTCGCTCTGGTCCCATAGCTGGTTCCAAGACAGACACGGTTCTGAGTCTATGTTTTTTTTGTTTTTTTTGTTTTTTTTTTTTTTTTTTTTTTTTTTGGTATTGGGAATCCAGGGCCTTCACATTCAGCTATAGGCCCAGCCCATTTTTTTATTTTTGATTTTGAGACAGGGTCTCACTAAGTTGCCCAAGCTGGGCTTGAACTCTCAATCCTCCTGCCTCAGTCTCCCCTGGGATTACAGGCCTGGGCTAGGAACGCAGCTCCAAGGCTGAGTTGGGACCCTCTCCACTCTGTGCGGGTGGGGGCGTCCCAGCAACTTGTCCCCACCCTCCCCAGCTTGCAGGCTGACACACCCACATACTCCTCCCGCAGTCTGGAGGAAGCTGGGGTGGGCACACTTTGTTAATAAAGGCATCACAGGAAGAAGGGGGGGGGGGGAGGGCAGAGCCCAGCCTGTGGTCTCTAGAAGCTACCCAGGGTGCCCCAGGGACAAGCAGCAGCTTCCCAAAAATGGTGTAGGTCTTTCCAGTTTTGATTCCTATAACCAGGAGGCAGCAAGGCTGTAAATATAAACTAAGCCATCCAGGTGTGGGGGCAATTCCAGCACTCCAGGAGGCTGGAGAAGGACAACTTAGACTCTATCTCAAAAACAAGATTAAAAAAAAAAAAAGGCTGGAGATGTGGCTCAGAGTCCCAGCTGGGTCATAGGGGCTCCACTGCCAGGACTTAAAAACAAGGAAATAGAATACAAAAGACTGTCTACAGGACATCAGACTGCCTACGGGACCCCCAGACTGCCTTAGGTCCCCACTAGTCTGCCATCAGAAGCTAGAGGACTTTGGGTAAGTCAGCAACAGCTCTGTGCCTCAGTTCCCTCTGCTGTAACACAGGGGTGCACACTGCACTTACCTGCTATGGTTCTGAGAGGTCAATGAGCCAATACCATTAAAGGGCCTGATCGGTGCCGGGGGCAGTGGCATGCACCTGTGAGCCCAGCACCTGGGAGACCGAGGCAGAAGGATCACGAGTTTGAGGTCAGCTTGGGCAACTTGGTAAGACTTACTCCCGCAAGGGCCCAGCATGCATTAAGGCCCGGGGTTCAGGTTCCAGTACCACAAAAAAGGTGTGTGTGTGTAGGGGGGGTAGGACTTGCCCAGGTCGGGCCAGTATAAGTCGCTTGTCACAACCTGGGTAAAGCTTTTAACTAGACCCACAACACCCTGAAATCCTTCACCAAGCTTTTGGGTGTAGTGAAGCGTAGGTTTCTCTGGGTTGAGGGTCTGTTGTCTTTAGCAGATTCCTAAAAACAAAGGGTCCCCAACACCCCAGGGATGTGGACCAGCACCAACTCATGGCAGGAGCACACCCCAGGGCAGATGCGTGAGCCCCCTTCCCTCCAGGCAGAGCTTCACCCCGGGCCCTTGGGAGAACACAACCATTCTAAACGAGGTGCTGGTGTCAAAAAGGTCGGGGGCCACTGCCTGAAAGGACTTGACCTTCCTTGCTCCTGCAAATTAAGATCCACTACATGCTATGGACCCCAAAGAGACAGAGAGCACACTCCCAGCCTGGGCAGGAAGGTACCCACGTGGTCCCCGCTGCCCCTGACTGGCCTCCCAGGCACCTGCCTGCTACCCTGGCTCCCCTCTCCTCTGTCTCCCGACCCTTGACCCCTGAGGAAACCGCAGCCTGAGCCCAGCCCAGGACCACAGGCCTGCCTCTCCTACAGCCTTCCTTCTTCTTCTTTCCTTCCAAGCCACACCAGCGCCAGCTTGGGTTCTTAAAAAGGCCAATGCAGTGCGGCACTGTCCTGCGTAAACATGGCCCGGCCCCTCGTTCACATCCACTCCTCCACTCCGTAAGTACTGACACGGATGCAGCTGCTCCACACGGGCCCGGGATATACGCTTAGGAACAGGTGAGCCAAGAGAGGCCCCAGAACAGGCACGGGTGAGGAAGGGGCTGTACAGACACCTGCGAACTGGAAAGCAGAGGGAGAAAGGTGCAGCCCCGCAGGAGCAGGTGGAGGTCAGCGCCGGCCCACGTGGGGACAGCAAAGGACATGACGTGAGGGTGGATGGAACAGCCCGGGCCAGGCCACGGCCACTCTGCCAGGAGGCAAAGGCCTTCCACCTGTGGGCACCAGGGATCCACAGAAGGGCCGAGAAGAACGCTTCTAGCATCCCTGGCTCCGCACCTGCTCCAGGCTGGCTCCTGCTGGCCGCCATCAACCCCAGGAATGCTCCACTCCCAGAAACACCCTTACCCCACCTGGAGGACTGGCCTCAAGTCCAGCCAAGCTCAGACTCTTCTGGAAACTCCCTACCGTATGCCCTACAGTTGCTGACCTTTGCCCAATCCTTACCTCCCCTACAGGTGTGCTGCCATTGGACAAAGGGTTCTCAACCCTCTGGAGGGGCCCCTCGCTGGGCAGAAGTCCCCTGGGACTTTCCCTCATCACACCCCTTCCCTCCTGCCCACCCCTCCTCTCTGCAGCTCTCCACCAGCCTACACAGTGCCTGAGGCCACTTGGGGCATGTCCTCTCAACCGCCAGCCACTCAGGCCTGCAACCTAGGACCGAGCCAGGTTCATCCGTCCCCAGCAAACAGACCACAGCACTCCAGCGCCCAGCCGGTGTCAGAGGCCCTCCTGCTCCCCGGAGACTCTAGCCGGCCTCGTGCACAGTTCCTCAGGCTCCCAGCGGCTCTGCTGGTTGTGACCTGGAGGCCAGTGCCTACGCTGGACATCTCCTCCAGGAAGTCTGTCAGAGCTGGGAACAACACTGCTACTGACCTCATCCTGTGGCAGATGCCTCCTCTCCACGCCCCAGCCCCCCCCCCCCAGCCCTGGCCTCAGGTACCCCAGGAGGACATGGGCCACAGGTCAGCAGGGGGCCTGTGCATCTGTGCTGACCAGCAGGAAGCAAAGATCCTGGCTCAGGCAGCAACCTGCTATGTGGCCCTGGGCAAGTCACTTCTCTGTCTCTGGGACAGGGACATGGAACAGTGGTAACCTGGGGCTGTGAGTGGTCAGGAGCTTTTTTTTTTTTTTTTTTTTTTTTTTTTTTTTTTTTTTTTTTTTTTGAGACAGCATCTGGTTCTGTAATCTAGGCTCAGAAGTCCACGGAACTCACTATGTAGCAGAGGCTGATTATGATATCACAGCAGCCCCCTGCCTCAGCCTCCTGAGTGCGGGCACTACAGGAGTACATCATGCACAGCTGGGGCGGAGTGTTAAGTGCAGTGGACTGACTGTGTCCCAGAGTGGAGCACGCAGCACACGGCATTGAGAGACAAGCCACAACTCTGCACCAAGGGAGCAAGGACAGGCAGGATCCCGGCAGCACCCTCCGCACCAGAGAGGGTCCTGCCCAGAGCCAATGCCTGCGGCACAGGAAGATCCCACGAAGCATGCTCAGAGGCAGCTGGCAGAAGCAGGCAGCAGCAGAGGAAAATTTTAAAGATGTTTTTACATATTACATACATATAATTTTTAATAACATCTGCTATACATTATATAATCATACATATACACAAATTAAGTAGATTTTGTTAGAACTTGAGTTAAATTATTCTGTCTCACTGGATATGGTGGTACACACCCAGCTACTAAGGAGGCAGAGGCAGGAGGATCCCAGGTTCAAGGCCAGCAAGATCTTGTCACAAAAAAAAAAATACAAAGGGCCAGCAATATAGCTCAGACCAAACCTGGATTCAGTCCCTACCGAGAAAAAAGCAATGAGCTCTTACTTCTGCTAGAGTCGAGCCAGGGAAGCCTAGGCCAGAAGGTGGCTCCATGAACTCCATACAGAGGAAGCACCACTGCTGGCCTCTCAACAGCCTAACTGAGCTGCCTGTGGTGGTGTACATTTGCAATCTCAGCACACTGGGAGGCCGAGGCAGGAGGACCCAGGTTTGAGCCCAGCCTGGGCACCTTAGTGAGATATACCACCTCAAAATAAAAAAGGCCTGGAATGTAGTTCCGTGTGAAGGCTCTGAGGTGCAACCTTCAGTGTAACTGAAAGCAAAATAAAGCAATGCCTAAATGAAAGCCCAGGATCAGAATACCGACTCAGGAAGGGGCAGAGCCAGATGCTGGATGCCGGGCAATTCTGCTCATCCAGGTAAAAAGAAACAGACGCCTAACAAAGAGAGAAGAGCCTGCACCGAACAGCTGAGGCTGCGAAGAGAGACTCAATTAGCCAGGCGGGCTCCCCCGCGTGCTCCTCCTGCACCAGCCTTCCTGTGGCGGGCACATGGGCCTGTACCACAGCCTGCAGCTCTTTCCGTTGAGTCTAGGCCAGCATGTGCTGCTGTGTAACTCCCTCTCGCCTCATCAACCCCGAGCATCAAGGAAAAAGGGGTGCTAAAAGGCATGCTTGAACTCTGTATACTTTCCTGTCTATAAACCACACCTCAGCCAGGCATGGTGACACATGCTTATAATTCCAGCACATGGGAGGCTGAAGCAGGAGGATTGCCATGAGTTCAAGGCCAGCCTGGGCTACATAGCGAGCTCAGGATCAGCCTGGACTACAGAGTTAAGAACTTGTCTCCAGTGGTTAAAATCAAGCGCTAAGTACCCGAGTTCGATTCCCCAGCACCACATAAGTCATTGGTGATGGCGCATGCCTGTAATCCCAGCACTCAGGAGGCTGAGGCAGAAGGACTGTCATGAGTTCAAGGCCAGCCTGGGCTCCATAGTGAATTTAGGACGAACCTGGGCTACAGAGCAAGACCCTGTCTCAAAAACAAACAAAAACCCAAAAAGAACTTGTCTCCAAAACAATAAAAAGAAATTATACCTCAATGAATGAGAATCAGAAAATAAAAAGTTCGCAGCACTCCTCCCCTCAGCTGAGAGGCAAATGTTAGATTCCTGAGACCATGGGTAGTACCACACACCACGTACACCATGGTTCTTCCTATATGTATATAACTACGGCAAGGTTTAACTAACAAATTAAGCACTCTAGGAGATCAGTACTAGCCAGAGGAGTGACACAGCAGGCATACCATGTGCCTAAAGCAAGCACAAGACCCTGACTGTGATCCCCCAGCACCACATAAACCAGGCATGGGGACACATGCCTGTAAGCCCAGCACTTGTGGTGCTGAGGCAGGCGGGATGCCTTGAGTTCAAGGCCAACCTGGGCTACACAGTGAGCTCAGGAGCAGCCTGGAGTACGGAGTGAGACCCTGTCTTAAAAGGAGAGAAGAGGGGAGAGAGAGAAAAAAAAGAGAAAGAGAGAGAGAGAGATTAACACCAATTAATAATTAGAATGATTATATAACAACACACAGCAGCAGCACTTATGTTAAAGGGTGTCTGTTCCCCCAAAATATCTTATGATCCTATAGCTGCCCTTCTTCTTGTTAACTATGGGTACATGAAGCCATGGATCAGGAGAGACTAAATTTAAAACTCTCCATTAAAAAGGAAGTGGTCCTCACACACATTCGACAGAGAGAGTAAGGTCAGCGTGGCACGAGCCTGCTAGCCAGGGAGCCGGGGGTTGGGGGCTGAGACCTCTCCCGGGGGACCTCCAGGGGAGACCACCTTCACCTAGACCCGGGCCAGACATTCAAAGAACTGTGTGTTCAGTGGCCATCTACAGGAAGGTCACAGTCCAGCAAACTGTCACAAACACACATGCAGCGCACCTGACATCACACGTAGCCAAGAGGCAGCACTCATTCCTGGAAGGCTGGCACAAGGGAGCTTCACCCATGGCATCCTGGGACCCATGGACCCTTCACCACCTAGCAGGCCACTGGGGGCTCCCTCAAGGACCCCAGGGGCCATTAACAAGGGTCCCCCAGCATCAGACAGATACGCCCACTCAGTTGGTTCCCAAGGCTGCCTAGCTAAGACACGGCTGGGACAAGGGAGACAGAAGAGGTTGGGAAGGGGTCACCCAGAAGTCAGCAGCCCCTCGCAGCACAAGAAGCGCCCTGAAAGGGAAGTGTGGAGAGTCTGGCAAGGGGCGGGTAAAGACATCTGGGTCTGTCTGGGGGCTTCAGAGACAGAGCCTCTCCTCTAGACCTTCTTGGACCCCAGAAACCATTTTTGTCCCCTACCTCAGCAGTACAAACAGAGGCCACAGCTAGTGACACTAATTGTCAAGTGCTTATTCAGAGCCAGGCACTTGCAAAACAGTTTTTAGTGTAGAGACTTTAACAATAAGGTCTGTCTGAAACAGTGGTGTGTGCCTGTAACCCCAGCACTCGGGGAGGCTGAGTCAGGAGGATCACAAGTTCAAGCCTAGCCTGGGCAACTTAGGTGAGATTCTGTACAAAATAAAGAATGAAATGGGCTGGGGAATGCAGCTCAGTGTGAAGGCCCTGGGTTAAATCTCAGCAACCCCTCCCCCCAAAAATTCTCAAAGCTGGGCCCAGTAGCACAAGCCTATAATCTTAACACTCTAGCAGCGTGAGGCATGAGGCAGGAACATCCCAAGTTCAAGCCCATCCTAGGCAACTTAGTAACTTGGCGAGATCCTGTCTCAAAATCAAAACTAAAAATGGACTGGCAACATAGATCAGTGTGAAGGCCTCAATCTATCCATCAGTGGTGCTCTCAATTTTCAGTACTAAAAAAATTAATAATAATAAGGTTCCTGTAAGAAGTGTCTTCTTATTCTTGAGCTTAGAGAAGGAAACTAACCTGCCCCTAAGTTACAGGTCAGGAGAAAGCAGAACCGGGACTGGAACCCAAGCCACTGACCCAGGTGCCCTGACCTTTGGGAACAACCCTGTCTCCTGCCACAAGCCCCATTTTCCCAACAATTTCTGCACAGAATATCAGAATCTGTACCCCACACACACATTCACCCACAAACCTGAAAATCCCTGTAAGCAGAAAGAGCCTCCACAGTATAAGCCTGGCATGACCGAGATCAGGAGCTCACCAACGTCCCAAAGAGGAAAACAGAGAAAGACCACCCTGGCCAAAGCCCATGCTGTGCTGCCTCAGTTTCCCCAACTTATGGTGCAGGTTCAAAAGCACCACTGCAACAGAACAGGACAACAGACAACAGACAGTTCCTGGAGGTAGCAAAACAATCTGGATCCCAGAAATAATAATAGTAATACAGCTGAAATGATATGATATCTGGATGTGTTTAAAAATACTTCAGCAAAAACAGGGGGGAAAGGTGTGGGTGGAGAAAAACGGGGAAGAGACAAAAAAGATCCATGCAGAAGCTGCTGCTGGGGGTGGGGTGGGGGGTAACCATGCTATTCTTCCAATTCTTGGTAGATGCTTTAAAATTTCCATAATAAAAAGTTAAGTTAATTATAATAAACAAAGAAAGTCTTCACGGAGCCGGCTCTGTGCTAAAAAGCTGTCTGCAACTTCACTCATTTAAGCTTTGCAAGATTCAACATGGCAAGTTCTGCTGCAAAAGAGGGAACCACAACCTGATGGGCATTTGCTTTGCATGTGGCCCTCTGCTTAAAATGCTAAGTGTGGTGGCACATGTCTGTAATCCCAGCACTTTGAGAGGCTGAGGCAGGAGGATCACAAGTTCAAGCACAGCCTGGGCAACTTAACCAGACTGACTTAAAAATCAGTCAATCAGACCCACTATTGCAAGCCTATGGGAGGCTGAGGCAGGAGAATCACAAATTCAAGCCTAGCCTAGGCAATTTAGCAAGACCCTGTTCTAGAACCAAAAATAAAAGTGAGCTGGAGATGTAGCTCAGTACCAAGGCCCTGAAGTCAAAGACAGACCTCATGGAAAAGGCCCATAATTCCAGCACTCTGGGAGACTGAGGAAGGAGGATTGCAAGTTCAAGCCCAGCCTGGACAACTTAGCAGGATCCTGTCTCAGAATTAAAAATAAAAACGAGCTGGGGGTGTAGTTCAGGGTAAAGGCTCTAGGCTCCATCCTAGTACCACAAAGTAAATAAACACCAACACTGGGCTGGGAGAGCCGACAGAGAAGAGGCAGAGCATGCCAAGGCCCTGGAATCCAGCCCACTGTGGAAAACGAATAAAATAAAATGCCAACACTTGGGCTGAAGGAATAGCACAGCGGTTAGAGACTTTGCCTCGCAAGCGCAAGGCACTAAGCTAGACAAGCACCACATGAGCTGGGCATAGCAGCACACACCTGTAATCCCAGCCCTTGGGAGGCCGAGGCAGGAGGATTGCTGTGAGTCCAAGGCCAGCCTGGGCTCCATATTGAGTTCAGGACCAGCCTGGGCTACAGAGTGAGACCCTTTCTCAAAAGGTAAAACAAAATGTCAACATTGACTTGACTGTCTTGGGTTTTTGGAGAAAGGCAATATGCCTTGGGTGTCTGATCTGACAGAAGACTATGCTACCTAATAATGACGACACCAGGCCCTCCAGAACGCAGGCTGCCATGAGCACACTGAGGCAGGCCTCTGCTCATGCCTGATCTTCCAGGGGAGGAAACCCAGGCCCAGAGCGGGACAGCCTGGCCTGCACTGAATGCGGGAACCGCCCGCTACGTGCCTCGAGCGCCATGCAGCTCAGGATGTCACCATGGTGCCTCCTGTGCCTTTCAGGAGGACCATAGGACCCTCAGAGTGAAGGGGTCATCACAGGGGCCACAGGACAACAGTAATCAGAAGGAAAGCGACATCTCCTACTTCCTGAAAGTCCACTCGTACCCAGCCGAGGACAGCACTGGCTTGCGTTAGCCATTGCAGCCAACCTTACAGCGGGCGGTACAGGGCCCATTTTACAGACAAGGAAACTGGTACCCAGAGAAGGGCTCACCTGCCCAGGGTCACAGGGCAATGAAGAAAAGGAGCCAGCATTCTGTCTGACGCCTACTCAGTGTGTTGGGGGTGCGGGGCGGGGGGAGGGGGGGGTTGCTGGAGCCCTGCTGGGTTTAAGAGGCTCCCAGGAGAAAGAACTGTCTGGAATACAGTCACACCTGCGCTCCACACTCCAGAGCCTCTCTTCACCCTCACAGCCCCGCCCAAGCACGAGGGGAGGCTGGGGCCTGAGGCCCCAAGCTGCAGAGCGGAATCTGAACCAACAGTCAGGCCCCAGAGCCCGCTCCTTGGCCACACCAGGGGTGAGCACATGACACACAGGCGGGGGCGGGGGGGGGGGGGGGGGGGGGGGGGGGGGGGGGGGGGGGGGGGAAGAGGCGCAGGAGGAAGAGACAAGGCGGTTACCTGAGGCCCTGCACCTGGCGGACAGGCCGCATGAGCCCAGCCAGGCCGGGAAACAGCTTCCTTCAAGTGACAGCACCAAGGCAACTCTAAACGCCTCCAAAAGACAAGCCCCATGGCTGGAGGACCTGAACCGCGGCCCTCAGTTCGATTCCCCAGCACACAGGGCCGGCTGTGGAGGCTGAGGCAGGAGGACTGCTGTGAGTGCAAGGCCAGCCTGGGCTCCATAGTGAGTTCAGGACCAGCCTGGGCTACAGAGCAAGACCCTGTCGCAAAAAAAAAAAAAGAAAGAAAAAGAAAAGAAAAAGAAAAAGAAAAAAGAAAAATCACAGGCCCCGACCCAGCAAGCGCTCTCCTCGGAGCCCACTCCAGGACTTGGGGCGGCACTTCCCTGCTCTGCCTACAGCACAGTCTAGAAACATCTCCAAACCGGCACGGGAGAGGAGGTCTGTCCGCTGAATGGAATATCACAAAGCCAAGAAAAGGATGGAGACTCTTGTGGGGTCTCCAGGAAAGCGTGCTACCACCTGTGCAAAATGAGGGCGAAGGAAGGGAGCCCCTGCCAGGGCTGGGAGCGGCCTCTGGGAAGGGGGCAGGGGGCTAGGGCGAGTATTCTGGATTTGTCCAATGTGCGAGCGTCCCTTAGAAGAGAGGAAGACCTCGGAGCTGGCTCAGGCCACCCAGACAGAACTAATCAATCCCACAGCAGCCAACCCATCTCTTCGCCCTTTCCCCCTCCTCCTCCTCCGCCTGGACTGCGTCCCATAGCACGGCTGATCCCAGGCCCTGGCACACAGTAGGCCCTGAGGAAGTCTAACTAGGAACAATGACAGGAGCAAAGGCACTCTGCTTCCCCTGCCAACAGCCACCCCCAAGCCCCGCCCATGAATACACACACTTCTTACACAAAACTAATTGTCACCCAACTACACATGCCTTAGGAGCATCCACGGGGGACCTGCATGTCACTGAGACACAAAGGCATCAGTCACTTGGGACAAGGCTCGAGGGAAGGGGCCTGCAGGAGAGAATGCTCGGGAAGGACCCGGGGGACGCCGGGCCACCCTGGGGGGTGAGCTTGGGAGAGAGGGAGCAGAGAGTCCAGAGGAGAGGAAGGGTGGATGGGTGAGTGGGGCCAGTCATTCGGCTGAGCAGGGGAGACTTCGCAGCGCAGCTGTGTAGCTGGGTGTATTCTGAGGTGCGGGAAGGGAAAGGAGGCCCCCAAAATGGCCAGGACAAGATAAGCACACCCCCAGCCCTGCCCCGGGGCCCTACAGGGTGGGGGAGGGGAGGCGGTAGCCCCTCACCCCTTCCCAGCACAGGCCACTGGAAAGGAATGCCATGTTTTCCTGTTTCCAATTAACTCCCCCCACCAGCAGCCCTTGCATTCTTGAGACAGGGAGTCAAGGCGCCCAAGGAGTGGGGGCCGCGGGCAAGGCTGGCAGCTGGTCCCCAGGCTACGAAGCCCCACAGTGCTCCAGGGCCTGGCCTTGCCACCAAGGACCCCACAGCCTGGCACTGTACCCTGGCCCTTCTGGAGCCCCAGGGCAGGCACCACACCCCAGGAGGAAGTTGGGGAAAGCCCCAGAGGCTTCTGGGAAGTCAGAAAGGAGGGTCTCAGTTGGGCGTGAGGCTTCTCCCACCTCCCTCAGACCGGCTCTGTCTCTGAGGAAGCCCTCCACCTCACAGGTGGTGTCCCAACACCACCTTGCTCCTACCCCACCCCAAGGGTGGGGAACACAAAGGCCCAGGAGAAGAGGCCCCCTTGTAGCGCCTGGGATCAGTGCCCAGCATGCCTCCCCAGCTCTGCTGGCGCTCACCACTGCCCACCAGCCCTACACTCTGCCTCAAACACCTCCACCATGACACACTCCCCCAGCATCAGTTTACTCATCTGTAGAATGGCCTCACCCATCTTTCTGCCCTCCCTGGCTGAGCTGGGAGCTGAGCTGTTTCGCTGCTCACCATCACAGGGACCCTGGGGCAGAGGCCTCTGGCTAGTCCCCTTCCTCACCCCAAAACCCCACAACCCTCCCCATGCCTACAGGCATCCATGTCCAGACCACTGAACGATTAATATAAATCACACATCTGTATAATGTTTCCATCCACCTCGAGGTCAGTTAAAGGAACTACAATTATCCCCGTGTGCCGCTGAGGAAACTGAGCCAGACAGGCGATGACTGCCTGAGGTCACGAGGTGAGGCCCAGGCTCCTTCCCAGCTGCACCAGGGCACCACGGTGGATCACCCGCAGAGAAAGAGGGCCACGAGGACAGGGGGCCAACCAGTTTGGCTCTCCTCTCAGGAGGGCTGAGCGGCAGCCAGCGAGTGGAGAAGGGGTAGGCCTGTGGGGGTGCACCCCCCCCAGGATGGGGGTCCTTTCCATCCCCTGACACCCTCCTCAATTCGCTTCTGCAGGCCCAAGTGAAATGACCCTGCCCTTTGCCGATTCCCAGTGCTCGCTGCTCCTACCCCAAGACAGCAATCAGCGAAGAACACCTGGCAGCTCTTTCCTTAGCTATGTATGAGACCCAGACCCACTGAAGTCAAAGGCACCACGTGCCCAAAAGAGGGACTGACAGCTTTGAGCTAGGTTGGAGAGACTCTAAGTGGCCCCAAATTGAGGCCGGGTTGACTCGGATCTGTGTGACCCTAGGCAAGCCCTTTGCCTTGGTAAACCTGTCCAGGGAAGAAGAATAGTAAGTGTCCCCACTTCCTTGTCGCACGGTGGCCAGCAAGCAATGCCCTTAGCAGTAGCCAGTCCATAGTGCTCCTGGGTAGAAGACCAGTTATTCCCAGCTTTGGGCAACTGGGTGCCCAGCGGAAGGCAGGGAAGTAAACACACCCCTGAAGTGGGGGGGGGGGGGGGGAAGAGTCCCTGAGTCACGGGCCTCCCTGGCTTTCCCACTGGGGAGATCAGAGTTGGCTCAGCCAATACCCCAGCCCAGGTGTGGGTCAAAAGCTGAGCGCCTGTCACCAATCTCAATCTAGGGAGTCTCGGTTGTTTCCAGCGTCCCTACCAAGAGCCCTCAGGTCACGCGAGGGCGGGGGGCAATCGCTCATCAAAGCCCCAGATTGTTATCACATTAGGGGAGGGGGGCGGGACAAAGCGGAATGAAGGTCTGCACCCAGGTCTGGACCAGAACCGCGGCCCCAGGCTGGGGGGACCCCCGAGGGTTGGGACCTGTCACCGAGGCCTTCCCCTGAGGGCTGACCCGGAGGCCTCTGACCCCACCTCCCCGGAGGTTCAGCTGCTCTGAACCACAAAGCAAAACAAAGGGGCGCGGAGAGGAAGGAGCCCCGGTGCCTTCCAATCACCGCCGGCCGGCGCCCGCGCCGAGTCCGCGCCCTCCCGCGGCTCCGCGCCCGGTCCTCGGCTGGCGGCGGCCCAAGGCCCGGGCAGCTCCCGGTCCCTTGTCTCCCTGCGGCCGCCCGTGACAGGGGCCGGGGACGCAGCCGAGGGGCAGCCAGGGATGGGAAAGCCAGATGGTTCCATCCCTCCGCCCTCCTCCTCCTCCATCCCTCCCTCCGGTGCCGGCGGCCGGCCGCCCTCCGCAGGGGCCCGGCCCGGCCGGGCTCGCCCCGGGGAAAGCGCTGCCTTTGTCTAAAGGTCACCACCCGAGCGCCGTGCCCGGGCCGGGCCTGGGGCCTCCCCCTCCCCGAACGGCAGGGTGGAGACTGGGGCCGCCCCAAATCTCAGGAGGTGACAGGAGGAAGGCTCACCTTCCCCCGGCCCCCCCCCCCAGGCTCACCTCCCCCCGGCCCCTCTGCGACCAGCCGGCTGGGGGCGGGGGTCACCTCCTTTCACCGCTGGGGGCTGGGGGCCAAGTCAACTCCTTTCATTGTTTAGGGGCGCTGGGGAGGGGGAGATCCGGTGGCCTCCTTCCCCATCCATCCTTCCCCAGCTGAAAGAGGCCCCGCTCCTCCCTGGCACCCCCGGGGGGAATCTGGGGAGGGGGCACAGGGGGCTGGCGACAGAGGCACACGCGGGCTCGAGGCCTCGGCCGGGAAGTCACCCCCCCAGCCCCACGGTCCTGGTCCTCGCCGAAAGGCGGGGAGCAGGGCGCAGGGAAGGGGCACGGAGGCGAGGGGGGTCTCCCCGCCCCTCCCCCCGTGGAACGTTAGGTCTCGCTTTTCCGCCGCTCCATTGTATCCCCCGCGGCCGGCGGGAGGGCCGGGGAGGTACCGGGCGCAGGGTTTGGGCAGGGGAGCCAGGGATAGGGGGGGTCCCCGCAGGATCGGGGCGGCAGGCGCTGGCGGGAGAGATCCGGGGTGTGTGTGGGGGTGCCGGTCGTGGTGGGCGCCGAGCAAAAAAAAAAGAGAGAGAGCGAGAGAGAGAGAGAGAGGCAGCGAGCGCTGTGCCCCGGTTGGGGGGCTGAGAGTGTGAGTGTCGGGGGGGTGGGTTCGGCCCCGGCTCCGGCTCCCCCCACACACACCCTCGCCGCCAACCCCCACTCCCCCCTCGCTTTTGCGCCCTGTCACAGCCCCGACTCGCAGGTAGAGAGAGTTAAGAGATTTAAAGAGAAATTGCTACATTGTGAGAAACTCACCCTGATGTTTGAGCAGCCGTCGGCGCGGGGTCTCCGAGACGGCCCCGCACGGGCTGCAAAGGGAGGACCCAGAAGGGGCCGGCCGGCCGGGCCGGTCAGCGCACTGCCTGATCGCATGGCGGCCGCTCGGCTGCGCGCCGGGACCCGCCGCCGCCCCGCGCCGCGGCCCGCGCGCCCCGGGCCCGCTCCCGCTACGAGGAGCGCCCCTCGGGTGTACAAAAAAAAATTTTTTTAATTAAATGCAAAAGGAAAAAAAAAAAACCCTTGCAGGTTTTGTGTCCCGCCCCCCCTCCTCTTCCTCCTCCTCCTCTTCCTCCTCCTCCTCCCTCCACCCTCGCCGGGGGATGGGCTTCGGGGAGGCTCCGCCCCGCGGCTCGCGAACCAGC